>CAUYSK010120342.1:0-35326 GCA_963575035.1 Avahi laniger
AAAGACAAAGAGGGCCACTATATAATGGTGAAGGGTACAGTTCAACAAGATATAACAATTCTAAATATGTATGTACCCAACCTGGGTGCACCCAGATTCATAAAGCAAACTTTACTTGATCTAAACAAATTGATAAACATCAATACCATAATAGTGGGAGACTTCAACACCCCACTGACAGCACAGGACAGATCCTCCAAACAGAAAATTAACAAAGAAATAATAGACTTAAACAGAACTCTAAAACAAATGGGCCTGATTGACATTTACAGGACATTCTACCCAAAAACCACTGAATATATGTTCTTCTGGTCAGTTCATGGGACATTCTCTAAGATTGACCATATTCTGGGACACAAAGCATGTCTCAAAAAATTTTTAAAAAATGAAAATAATACCATGCATCTTCTCAGATCACAGTGGAATAAAAATAGAAATCAACCCCAACAGAAACTCTCATCTCTACACAAAGTCATGGAAATTAAACAACCTTCTGCTGAATGATTCCAGTGAGAAAATAAAGATGGAAATCAAAAGATTCTTTGAACTAAATCACAAAGGTGACACAAGTTATCAAAATCTGTGAGACACAGCCAAAGCAGTCCTGAGAGGAAAGTTTATTTCTATAAATGCCTATCTCCAAAAGTCAAAAAGATCACAAACAGAAAATCTAATGAATCGACTCAAAGAACTGGAGAAAGAAGAATGGACCAACCCCAAACTCAGCAGAAGAAGGGAAATTAATAAGATCAAATCAGAACTAAATGAAATTGACAACACAGAAACTATATGGAAGATTAATAAAACAAAAAGTTGGCTCTTTGAAAAAATAAACAAAATTAATATGCCCTTGGCTAAACTTACGAAAAGCAGAAAAGAAAAATCTCTAATAAGCTCCATCAGGAACAAGTTCATATGTCACCCTCTTGTTAGGGTCAGTCACTGATTCATTCCTTTGTCCACTTGAGGATGTCATGGTTCCCTGCTAGTTTGTTGTGTCTATGGATGTAAGTCTGTGTCATTGCATTGAAAAATCAATTATTCATTTCAGTGGCTTGTTTGGGTTTTAATTGCATATGTTTTGTTAGAGATTCTTTGTAATTTACCTGCTGATTACTTTTCCCTTTTTCTGGTAGGTTATTGCTTCCTTTTTTGGCAATGGCTCATTAAGTATAGGTTTGCTTTGGTCCTAGTAAACCATCAGAGTGCTGCCCTTCCCAAATGAGGGAGGTCCCAAAGGGAATATCTCAGCACTGTGAGAAAGCTGGCTAGGGGCCCAGAGGACCTATGAAAAAAAAACCTCCTACAGCATGATGTTGCTGAACAGCCACTCTGATCTGGTGTCTCCTTTGGCCAAGACACAAAGCAGAGTTTCCAGAGCTCAGGGTGGTAGTTCTGTCTCCTCCTTTTGTCTGAGGGATATTTCTCCTTCCAGGCACTTCTAATGCTTCCCTTGGGTTGAGGCAGGGACAGGTTTCCTGCCAAAGAAGCCAAGATGTTGGGGAATTTGGTTTTCCACCTTAATATCACTTTTTCTAGTGTAGAAACCATGAGTTGGGAGGAGAATTTTCTACACACTTGTTGCTGGGTAGATTGGGGAAAGAGGCATATGGATATAAAAGTCCAATTCTCACACTGTGTATATGAAATTTTTTCACTTCTCTGTGGCTCCCAGAACTTCTCATCCTCATACTTGATTTCTGGGCTATTTTTTGTGATAATCTCAGTGCCAGATATTTGTTTTTCTTTTTTTGTTGGGGAGAGTGAAGCCAGCTTGCTTCTATGCTTTCATTTTGGAACTGTCAATTCTCTCTTCAATATATTACAATATAGCTTTGACTTCCATCACTAAATTAAAACTAGCTTACCAAAATCAAAATTATGTACAATTTTCTAATGAGTTTCATTTTATTTGGTCTCTCAGAAGTTTTCCATGGAATTGAATTCTCTTTCCTTTTTTTCTTTCCTTGGCCTCCATAACTCCATAATCTCTTTTTTTTCCTCCCACCCTTCTGGCTTTTCTTTTTGTGACTCATTTGCCTGCTATTCCTCCATATTTCTAAAATCTGGTATAGCTCAGAGCTTGTTTCTAATCCTCACATCATTGTACATTCTCTTTCTAGGAAATCTTGACCAATTACATGGCTTTAAATATTATTTATATTCCAACAACTCCCAAATGTATATAACCAACTCAAAATTGTCTTTTTAGTTCCAAATCTACATACTCAACTACCTACGTGACATCTCCACCTGACCTCTCACAGGCATCTCAGATCTTATTTTCCAATCTAACCCATATCTACAAATGACACATCCGTAAACTTAGTTATTCTTTCCAAAAGTCTACTGGTTATCCCTGATAACTTCTTCAACATTTCTACCACTAACCCACATCTAAACCATCACCAAATTCCATAAATACCACTTAAAAATACATATCTCAAATATATCTGCTTCTCTCCATCTCCACCACCAGACCAATTCACCATCATCTCTTATCCACATGATTGCAACAGTTATAACTGATTTCACTGTTCACTCAGTAACTACTACCCTCCTCATCCCCAATCCACAGCAGCTAGAATGATCCTAAAATATTAAACTGGCTCATACCACTGTTCTGCTTAAAAGCTTTTTAATACACTTAAGATTTAAAAAAATTCTTTACTTGGCATTAAAAAAGATCTACTTATCTAGTCCTGATTAGTTCATCAGGCTCATTACTAAACACCAACCACACTGGCTTTCTTTCAAATCTGCAAACACACCAAACTTCATTTGACCTTGAATCCCTAACACTTTCTGTTTCTTCTGCCTGGAAAATCCTTCCTCTCACTCTTTACATGGTTCTGATCCTGATCCTGGTTTCACTATTTGCTACTACAGATATACTTTATTTTATTACACTTCACTTTATTTCACTTTGAAGATATTTCATTTTTCACAAATTGAAGATTTGTGGCAACCCTGTGTCAAGCAAGTATACTCATTCCATTTTTACAACAGCATGTGCTCACTATGTCATATTTTGATAATTCTCCAAATATTTCAAACTTTTTCACTATTGTTTTATCTGTTATAATGATCTGTGACCAGTGAATTTTGATGTTGCTGTTGTAACTATTTTGGGGTACCACAATCCATGCTCACATAAGAAAGTAAAATTAATTGATAAATGTTGCATGTGTTCTGATGGTTCCAGTGACCAGCTATTTCCCCAACTCTCTTCCTCTCCTTGGTCCTCCATTCCCTGAAAAACAACAGTATTGAAATTAGGCCAATTAATAACTCTACAATGGCCTCTAAGTGTTCATGTGAAAGGAAGAGTCACACATTTCTCACTCTCAAAAGCTAGAAATAATTAAGGGTAATGAGGAAGGCATGTTCAAAACCAAGACAGGCCTAAAGCTACCTCTTATGCTAGTTAGCCAATATGTAAACGAAAAGAAAATTAAAAGGGCTATTCCAGTAACACATGAATGATAAGAAAATGAAACAGCCTTATTACCAGTATAAAGAAAGTTTTAGTGGTCTACATAGAAGATCAAACCAGCCACAACATTTTCTCAAGCCAAAGCCTAATCCAGAGTAAGGTCTAAATCTTTTCAATTCTATGAAGGCTGAGATGTGAGGTAGCTGCAGAAGAAAAGTTGGAAACCAGCAGGTGTTAATTCATAAAGTTTAAGAAAAGGTGCTATCTCCATAATATGAAAGTACAAGGTGAAGCAACAAGTGCTAATGGAAAAGCTATGGCAAGTTATCCTGAAGATCTAGCTAAGATAATTGATGAAGGTGACTAAATTAAACAGCAAATTTTCAATTTAGAGAGTTTTACATTAGAAGATACCATCTAGGACTTTCATAGCTAAAGGGGAGAAATCAATGCCTGGCCTCGAAACTTCAAAGGACAGACTGACTCTCTTCTTAAGGGGCTAATCCACCTAGTGACTTTACATTAAAACTAATACTCACTTATCATTTCAAAAATTATAGAGCCCTTAAAAATTATGATAAATCTACTCTGCCTGTGCGCTACAAGTAGAACAACAAAGCCTGGATGACAGCATATCTGCTTACAGCATGGTTTACTGACTATTTTAAGCCCACCATGCTCAGAAAAAACAAAGATTCTTTTCAAAATATTACTCCTCATTGACAATGCACCTAGTCACCCAAGAGTCCTGATGTAGAGATTCAGGGAAATTAATGTTGTTTTCATGTCTGCTAACACAACATCCATTCTGCAGCCCATGGATGAAGGAATAATTTCAACTTTCAAATCGTATTATTCAAGAAACACATTTTGTAAGGCTAACACTATTATAGATAGTGATTCCTCTGAGGGATCTGAGCAAAGCAAACTGAAAACCTGGAAAGGATTTGCCATTCTAGATGCCATTAAGAACATTCATGATTCAGGGGATAAGGTCAAAATATCAACATTAACAAGAGTTTGGGAGAAGTTGACTCCAACCCTCACGGGTAACTTTGAATGGTTCAAAAAGTAACTTCATTTAGGGTAGAAATAAAAAGACAACTGGAATTAGAAGCAGAACCTGAAGATGTGACTGAATTTCTATAATCTCATGATAAAACATTAACAGATGAGAAGTTGCTTCCTATGGATGAGAAAAGAAAGTGGTTTCATAAGATAAAACCTACTCCTGGAGAAGTTGCTGTGAACACTGTTGAAATGACAAAAAAGAGTTTAGAATATTACATAAACATAGTTGATAAATGAGCTGTAGGGTTTCAGAGGACTGACTCCACTTTTGAAAGAGATTGTACTGTGAGTAAAATGCTATCAAACAGCATTGCATGCTACAGAGAAATCTTTCATGAAACAAAGAGTCCATTAATATGGCAAACTTCATTTTCATTTTATTTTAAGAAACTGCAACCACATCCCAGTCTTCAGCAACCACCAGCAGCCATCAACATCAAGGCAAGACCCTCCACTAGCAAAAAACATGACTTGCTTAAGGATCAGATGATTATTAGTATTTTTTAGCAATGAAGTGTTTTTAACTAAAGCATGCAAATTGGATGTTTTTTTAGACATAATGTTATTGCACAGTTAATAGACTACAGTATTAGAAAACCAACAAATGAGTTACTCACATTATTGCAATATTGGCTTTATTTTAGTGGTCTGGAATGGAACCCACATTATCTCCATAGTATACCTATATTTGCAGCTTTCTGCAAGCTTATTAACTCCTCTCAAACTCAAATTTCCACATTTAATAAATAAGAGTAGCAAAAATATCTAACTCATAGAATTATTGTGATGATTAAAGTAGATAATTTGTTTATAGTGCCTAACACAGTATCTAACACACAGTAAGGACCTCATACATTTTGAATATTTTACTTATTAAATTTTGCTTATTTTTATATTGTTCTGTAGTAGAAATTGAAGACACCTGGTTTTAATTTCTTTTATAATCTATAAATTCACTTTGCATGTTGAATAACCCAAATTTCTTATGCTACATAATCACCCCTCACTTTTTAATATTTTAATCAATTTTCCTTTTCTCTAGTCCAATTTCTTCACAACTGTTCTCCATCGTAGGCTCCCAAAGAGAAGCTCTAGTTCCCTAGTCTCTATAGC
The DNA here is from genome assembly GCA_963575035.1 of Avahi laniger. Taxonomy (NCBI): domain Eukaryota; kingdom Metazoa; phylum Chordata; class Mammalia; order Primates; family Indriidae; genus Avahi; species Avahi laniger. The sequence continues at coordinate 5,621 of CAUYSK010120342.1, forward strand.
TTTTTCTAAGTTCCTGCTTCTAAAGACTAAGATCATAATTAGATGTTTTGTAATTTATGTTTATTTGTGATGTTTATTGTCTGTTGGTGATGCTGTTGGTAAGTTCTTATTTGGGATGGAGGTTGTGGTTTTGTATTTTTATTTGTTTTGCATTTTGGCTATTTTCGTTCTTTGTTTTGATTTTTGGTGGTACTCATTTGTTGGCCTTCACCAAAAAATAAAGATTAAATTTTCAAAAATCACCTCAAATATATTTTTCTTTTAAAAGCTTCTATTCCTAAACCATACTATTAATATAGAAACAGCAATCATTTTAATTGGACTTGGGTTCCTATGGAAATTATACATAGTAGGGAGCCCAGCATATATAAAGACAGAAAAACTATAGAAATACACACACACACATACACACACACAGACACACACACGTATATATATAAAGGTCATTCTTCCTACTTAATGTAAAACTTCCTTCCTGTCATTTTCCTCCCTTAGTTTCTTTTTTTAGCCTCAAGTTTATTATATTCTCCTTTTGAATATGTCAGGATGCTTGCCAAAATGAATAGAAGAGAGAAAAGAATATAGTTGAGGCGGAAAACAGACTTTTCTCTTCTTTCAGGTATATTGATGATTGTGACAAAACTTATTTTTACAAGGAAAGAAAAGAAAAGAAAACTGACATTTGGACAAAAAAATAGTTTGGCAGTTTCCTGGGTGATCTCTATTATAACTGAGTCTAACTATGCTGTCATGATTGTAGTACAGACCATAGCAATACTGTGAGAGCAAGAAAAGACCTTGAGCACCTGGGACTGAAAAGACCAGTGATGGGAGAAACTCAACCATTTTTTTAGCAGCTTTAATGTGTTTACTTAGGCCACAGAAAATATTCCCTGATTTTCATCTCTTCTATCTCCACTAACTTCACTTCTCCAGGCCATACTCAGCAATATAAAGATGATAGAAACTTCCAAGAGGAGATATCAGTCTAACGTGGTAAACTCCCTGTTGTGGACTGAATGTTTGGTTCCTCCCAAAATTCGTATGTTGAAGCTGTAACCCCAGTGTGGCTATATTTGGAGATCAGACCTCTAAGGAAGTATTTAAGGTAAATGATGTCATAAGGGTAGGCTATTATACTACACTTTTTATCATTACTTTAGAATGTACTCCTTCTATTTAATAAAAAAAGTTAACTGTAAAACAGCCTCAGGCAGATCCTTCAGGAAGTATTCCAGAAGAAGGTATGTTGTTATTTCCCCTGAAGGCCTTCCATTGTAGATGGAAGACAGTGAGGTTGATGATCCTAATCCTTTATATGCCTACATTTATTAATACTAATCTGATCTTTGCCCCCAATTCTTTCTTTGGGTAGTGTTTCTGAATTACATATGTTAAGTTACTATACAATCTTTTGGGAAGGATTATTGTTTTAGGGTTTTGTTTTTTTTTTTTTTTTTTTGGTTTTGCTTTTTTCTTAGAAAGAGGCTACAGAAATAGGCCATTGTATAATTGTATTCATTTAGCAACATCCTTGCTTTTTGGATAACCAGGGCTGATAGCCTCTACCTAAAATATATCATTTTCACAGAGTGACCTCTATGCTATGAGAAAAGATCCAAATTATGTCATTTAACACTATTAGAATGCCAAAAAAGAGTAATATGGAAGATATTTCAAACTATCTCAATGAGCCTTGACATGATGACATCATAAGGACAATAGAAAGTATTCTTGACTCCACTTCCAGCACTAATTTAATAATTTATAGTGTTTCTATTGTTCTTTCAAAAAGATTTATTATTAATTTACTGTACTCAAGGTTCCTAGCATGCATTAAGGCAGGCAGAAATATTTAAACAGTTTCTCTGACCTGGAGAAGTCTGGGGCTGGCAGGGCTGGGTAGGACAATAGATATTTTCAATAGAATGTAATTGTCCTGATAGAATTAAGTGACCTCAGCAAGGTGGAGTGGCTCACACCTATAACCCCAACACTTTGAGAGGCTAAGGAGAGAGGATTGCTTGAGCCAAAAAAAGATCCAACTGTATGCTGCCAAAAAGATATCCACTTAACTTTTAAGGACATACAAAGACTGAAAATGAAGGGATGGAAAGATATTCCATGCAAATGAAAACCAAAAGAGAGCAGGAGTAACTATACTTATCTCAGGTGGAATAGACTTTAAGTCAAAAATTTTAAAACAAGACAAAGAAGGTAATTATACAATTATAAAGGGGTCAATTCATCAAGAGGATATAACAAGTGTAAATATATATGCATGCAACATCATAGCTCCTAAATATATAAAGCAAATATTAACAGATCTGAAGGGAGAGATAGACTATGATACCATAATAGTAGGGGATTTCAATACCCTACTTTCAGCAGAAGCCAGATTATCCACATGGAAAATCATTAAGAAAACATCAGACTTAAACTACACTTTATGTCAAATGCACTTAATAGATATACACAGAACATTCCATCCAACAGCTGCAGAATACACATTCTTCTAAAATGCACATGGGCTATTGTCCATGAGATATCATACATTAGGATACAAAATAAGTCCTAAAAAATTTACGAAGACTGAAATCATATAAAGTGTCTCTTCTGACCACAATGGTATAAAAGTATAATAACAAGAGGAATTTTGGAAAATATAAAAATACATGGAAATTAAACAACATGCTCTGGAACAACCAATGGGTAAATGAAGAAATTTAAAGTGAAATTTAACATATTTTGAGATAAAGAAAAATGGAAACACAACCTAACACTTACGGAATGCCACAAAAGTAGTTCAAAGAGTGAAGTTTATAGCAGTCAATGCCCACATCAAAAGAAAAGAAAAATCTCAAATAAATACTCTATTGTGACACCTCAAGGAACTAGAAAAACAAGGACAAACTAAGCCCAAAGTTAGCAGAAGGAAGAAAATAATATAGATCAGAGCAGTAATAAAGAAAATAGAGCCAAAAAATAGAAAAGATCAAAGAAATCAAGTTGATTTTTTGAAAAATAAACAAATTTAACAAACTTTTAGCTAGACTAAGAAAAAAAAGAAGACTCGAATACATAAGAAATGCAAGAGTTCATTTGAGGAAGGGAACTAAGAAACGTTTCAAAGAGAAAGAAATGAAAGAGGAAACATTACAACTGATACCACAGAAATACAAAGGATTATAAGTGACTAATATGAACAACTACACACCAACAAATTGGATAACCCAGCAGAATGGAAATATTTCTATAAACATACAACCTGACAAGACTGAATTATGAATAAATAGAAAATCTAAATGGTTCAATAATGAGTAATGACATCCAACCAGTAATAAAAAGTTCCCCCTCAAAGAAAAGATCAGGACCAAATGACTTTATTGCTGAAATCTACCAAACATATAAAGAAGAACTAATACCAATCCTTCTCAAACTCTTCCAAAAAATTAAACAGAGACTACTTCCAAATTTATTTTATGAGACCAGAATTACTCTGATACCAAAGCCAGACAAGGACACTACAAGAAAACAAAATTACAGGCCAACATCCCTGATGAACGTAGATGAAAAAAATGTTCAACAAAATACTAACAACCCAAATTCAACAGCACATTAAAAGGATCATTTGCTACGATCAAGTGGGATTTATTCCAAGTATGCAAGAATGGGTCAAAATATGTAAATTAATAAATGTGATACGCTATATCAACAAAGGACAAATACCACATGATCATCTCAATAGATACGGAAAAAAACATTTGACAAATTTTCATATGCTTTCATGATAAAAACTCAAAATAAATTTGGTATAGAAGAAATGTACCTTGACTTTAACACAATAAAGTCTATATATGACAAACCCATAAGTAACATCATACTCAACAGCAAATAGCTGTAAAGTTTTCTCCAAGATCCAAAACAATGCAAGGATGTCCACTCTTACCACTTTTATTCACCACAGTACTGGAAATTATAGCCAGGGCAATTAGGCAAGAGAAATAAATAAAAGACATTCAATCTGAAAAGGAAAAAATTAAATTGTCTCTGGTATAGACATTATCTTATATGTACAAGACCCTAAAGACACCAACAAAAAATTGTTAGAACTAATAAACAAACTCAGTAAACTTGCAGAATATAAAAATCAACATGCAAAAATTAGTAGTGTTTCTATGCACTAACAAAAAAACATCCAAAAAAGAAATTTTAAAAAATATATAATAGCTATAAAAAAACACTTAGGAATAAATGTAACCAAAGAGGTGAAAGATATGTACACTGAAAACTATAAAAGATGGCAGAATCTAAAAAAATGGAACTGACAGAAGCAGAGAATAGAATGGTGGTTACCAAGGACTGGAGGGAGGGCAGAATTTTCAATAAATGTTGGTCAAAGAATACAAAATTTCAGTTAGATAGGAGAAATAAGTTCAAGAGATTTACTATACAACATGGTGAATTACCATGTTCACCATGGTAATTAACTATAGTTAATAGTGTATTGTATTTTTGAAATTTGCTAGGAGTAGGTTTTAAGTTCTCATATTAAAAAAATGATAAGTATGTGAGGTAATGCATATGTTAATTAGCTCGGTTTAGCCATTCCATGCATACATATTTCAAGGCAATATGTACAATTTTTATTTGTCAATTAAAAAATGTTTTAATTGCTATTGATGTGATTAAACTATTTAACTAAATTTTTTATATATAACTACAGAAAATGAACCATCAATATGGATGAAGCTGTCTAGACATACCATGGCATTCTAAACATATTCCAGTGCAAACTTTCATGATTAAATCAGGTACTCATGATTAAGGTAACCTCTACTCATTTGTATTTCCATTTTCCTTTAATATTGATAGTCTATTTATATTTTAAATTTTTGTTTTGCTTTTTATTGTCTCAAATTCCTTTTAGAAAAACACAGAAAATAAATATATGTAAATAAAATAAAATGCACGTTTGTCTTTTTTATGTCAAATGAATGCAGCTGGATGTATTTTTATCAAATCTAGGGGATATTTTTGGGATGGTCTGCCTTAAAATATAGGCTACATGGCATATTAAAATTCACTGAATGCCCCTGGGGAGGTGCCTCACATGGATAAACAATCATCTTCTTTTAGCAGCTGGACCTAGGGTACAATGAGTGGCTCAAATGACAGTTGAGAGGGAGAAATATGTCATATTGTTAGGGTACAAAAAGGAATAATAAATTGTGGTTCCAAATACATGCCTTAAATTACAAGTCACAAGGCAAGACATTGAGAACTGAAAATGTTTATTTTTGATCAAGTGGCTTCTCAAGGATACAATTCTAAGTATCATACAACAAGATCAAAAAAAAAGGAATTTGTTTAACTAACCATGGTTAATAATTTTCCCAAACACAGGCAAAATATAAACAAAGATATTGAAAAATAACCAGAAACTAGTATGCAGGAGGTTTATGAACAGTATACTGTCTTGGTTAAAGTACCTGAGAAAGATTATGTAGTGGCAATATGTAAGGTAAAGCGTATTGGATTAAAATGAGCAGATTTAAAATTGTCTTTGAAAGCATTCTTAGGTATAACTAAAACTGAATAAACTTACAAATACACTCTATTCAAGCCATACTGCCTTTTCTCATTTCCATCTGTGGCCTTTGCAATTGCTGCTCCCTCTGCTTGGAATTCTCTTTTGAAGATCTTGACAGGATTTATTTCTCATTTCACTAAGTCCCTGCTTAAATGTCACCTCCTCATGAAAGATCTCTACAAGGACTACAAAACACTGATAAAAGAAACAATAGATGACACAGACAAATAGAAAAACATCCCATGCTCATGGGTTGAAAGAATCAAAATTATTAAAATGTCCATACTGCCCAAAGTAATTTACATATTCAATGCAATTCTCATCAAAATATTAATGTCATTTTTCACAGAATGAGAAAAAACAATCCTAAATTTCATATGAAGACAAAAAAGAGCCCAAATAGCCTCAGGAATCCTAAGCAAAAAGAATAAATTTAGAGACACTGTATTACCTGACTTCAAATTATTTACAACACTATAGTAACCAAAAAAGCATTGAACTGGTATAAAAGCAGACACATAAATCAATGGAACAAAATAGGAAATCCAGAAATAAAACCATATACCTATGACCAATTGGTTTTTGACAAAGCAGCCAAAAAGATCTACTGGGGAAAGGATGTTCTAGTTAATAAATGGTGCTGAGAAAATTGGACAGCCATAAGCAGAAAAATAATACTGGATCCCTATCTCTTACCATACACAAACTAAAAAGTCTCTGCCCAGCAAAAGCAATAATCAACAGGGTAAATAGATAACTTAGAGAATGAGAGAAAATATTCACAAACTAAGTAACTAACAAAGAACTAACATCCCAAATATACAAGGAACTCAAACAAATCAACAAGAAAAAAACAAATAACCCCATCAAAAAACTGAGGATACATGAACAGACACTTTTCAAAAGAAGAGCTACAAATGGACAAAAAACATGAAAAAATGCTCAACCTTACTAATCATCAAGGAAATACAAATTAAACCCACAATGAGATACCACATTACCCCTATCAGATTGGCCATTATTAAGAAGACGGAAAACAATATATGTTGATGCAAATGCAGTGCAAATGGCAACACTTATGCACTGTTGGTTGGAATGTGAATTAGTACAACCTCTAAGGAAAAGAGTATGGACATTCCTCAAAGAACTAAAAGTAGACCTACCATTTGACTCAGCAATGCCACTACTGGGTATCTACAAAAAGGAAAAGAAGTAATTTTGTCAAAAAGACACCTGCACCTGAATGTTTATCATAACACAATTCCCAATTGCAAAGATATCGAATCAACTTAATTGTCCATCAACTTATGAGTAGATAAAGAAAATGTGGTATATATATAGACCATGGAATACTACTCAGTCATAAAAAAAGAGTGAAATAACGTCTATCATGGCAACCTGGATACAACTGGAGACCACTATCCTAAATGAAGTAACTCAAGAACAGAAAAACAAATGCCACATGTTCTCACTTACAAGTAGACACAAAATTATGAGAATATATGGTCATACAAAATGACATAATGGACATGGGAAACTAAGAAGAGGGGAAGGCGGGAAGCGAGTGAGGGATCAAAAATTATCTGTCAGGTACAATGTATACTATTTGGGTGATGTGTACACTAAAAGCCCCTACTTCACCACTGTACAATTCACCCTTACAATAAAAAACACTTGTAACCCCTAAATCTATTGAAATTCTTTTAAAAGCCAAAAAAGTTTTTTAAATGTCACCTCCTGAGAGAGAGGCCTTCTTTGACCTCATCCAAAATAATCTTGTGCTAGTACTTTTGTGCTGCCATAACACAATATCACAGACTGGGTAATTTATAAATAATAGAAATTTCTTTCACATAGTTCTGGAAGCTTAGAAGTCTAAGATCAAGGCACCAGTAGGACTGGTGTCTAGTGAGGCCTACTTTCTGTTTCCAAGATGTCTCATTGCTGCACAGGAAGAACGTTGTGAACTCACATGACAAAAGGGACAGAAGAACAAGAGGGTCCCCCTCTTCAACCTTGACCTCTTTTAGAAGGGTGCTAATCCTATGAGGGAAAAGCCCTCATGACTTAATCAATTCCCAAATACCACACCTCTTCATACTGTTGTATTGGGGACGAAGTTTCAACATGAATTTTGGAGGAAGCACCATCATTCAACCCATAGCAACCTTATCATTGTCTTTTCTATTACCCTGCTTTATTTTCCTTTATAATTTTCAAGATTGTTTTGCGAATTACCCGTACTCCAAATAAGGAGGTAATTAATTAAACCTTTTGTTTAAAAAAGTAATTTTTCTTGAAATAATAATGTCTGAGCAAAATAGTTCACTGTTTAGCTATGCCATGTGTTTACAGCCTAAAATCTTGGTTGATATGGTCATTGAGAAAAACTGAACCACTATTATTATTTCATCCACTTCATTGCTTTGAGTAAAAAGACATATGCAATAAAAAATTTAAAAATATGAGTAAGCAGTATTTGAATTTAGAGGGGTGTTTTTAATCTTAAAATGCGACAGTGTCCTAGATTAGGCTGCTGACATACTTTTTCTATATTACATAAGCTGATAAAATACTCCTGGAAAATGCCTTCAATGTGTTTTATCTTTAGAGAGTACAAAGATTAATGAACCTCATAAAAATGAAAAATTAAGTATTTCGAAAGCATATTTGCAAAATAAATCATTAAAAAGTTTTGGCTTAAAAAAAGTTAAAACTAAATGTGAAAGACAAAGTTATGAAGCTCTTCAAAGAAATACAGGAGAATACACTTACAAGCTGAGGATGTGGAAGATACTTTTAAAACAAAATACAAAAAATATCAACAATAAAGTGAAAGTGATTCCATAAAAAATAGTAAAAAAAAGTGACAAAATAGGACACATAATCCCATTAAATAAATAACAAAGGTGTTATTCATTGATTTTACTTTAAAACACCCATAAATCAAAAAAAAAAAAACACAACCCAGTAGAATAAAAATTACAACCTAGTAGAATAATTGTCAAGAGACTTGCACAGGCACTTTACAAATAATGATACAAATAATATACAATGGCCAATTCAAATACAAAGAGATTCTTAACCTGATTAATAATAAAAATGATGCAAATTAAAGCCACAATAAGCAAATACTCACACACTAGATTGGCAATGACTAACAATGTAAGTCTTGGTAAAGATATGGAACAATGTGAAATGACTGTTATTGGAAATTTAAGTTGATACAACCACTTTGGAAGGAGCTTGGCAATACCTAGTTAAGTAGAAGATTCACATTCTCTAAAATCCAGCAATTCATCTTTTAGAAATAAGCCCTAGAAAAACCTATGTGCAACTGGATACACCTATAAAAATGTTCATTGAAACTTTTTCTGAGATTTTTATTTCAAAGTATTAGAGGACACAAGTGTTCTTGTTACATGGATGAATTGTATAATGCTCAAGTCAGGGCTTTTAGCGTGCCCATACTAGAATAGTATACAGTGCACCTGATTGGTAAAATGTGTCCTTTACCCCGCTCTGGGCCTCCCCCCTTCTTAGTTTCCAATATTCTTTACACCACTTTATGACCATATGTATCTGTTGTTTAGTTCCCACTTATTACTGAGAACACGTGGTGCTTGTTTTTCCATTCCTGAGACACTTCGCTTAGGATAATGTTCTCAGTTTCATCCAAGTTTCCATAAATGACAATACTTCATTCCTATTTAAGGCTGAGTAGTACTCCTTGGTATGTGTGTGTGTGTGTGTGTGTGTGTGTGTGTGTGTGTATCACATTTTCTTTATTCACTCATCAATTGATGGGCACTAGGTTGATTCCCCATCTTTGCAGTTGTGACTTGTGCTCTGAAAAATACTTGGGTACAGGAGTCTTTTTGATATAATAATTTCTTTTCCTTTGGGCAGATACCCTGCAGTGGGGATTTCTGGATCAAATGATAAGTCTACTTTTAGTTCTTTGAGGAATCTCCATATTGTTTTCCATAGAAATTGTAATAATTTACAGTCCCACAATGTATAAGCATTCTTTTTGCACTGCACTCACACCAATATCTAATATTTTTTGACTTTTTAACAATGGCCATTCTAATAGAGGTAAGGTGGTATCTTATTGTGGTTTTAATTTGCATTTCCTTGATGACATTGAGCATTTTTCACATGTCTGTGGGCCCTTTGTATCTCTTCTTTTGAAAAAACTCTGTTCATGTCTTCTTCCCACTTTTTGATGGTATTATTTATTTTTTTCTTGCTGATTGCTTTGGGCTTTTTGTAAATTCTCATTAGTACTTTGTCAGATGTATAGTTTATGAATATTTTCTCCCATTCTGTAAGTTGTCTATTCTATTTATTATTTCCTTTGCTGTGAAGAAACTTTTTAATTAAGTCTCATTTATTTATTTTTGTTGTTGTTTATTTTCTTTGTGAGCTTAGTCATAAATTCTTTGCCTAGGCTAATGTCTAGAAGAGTTTCTCCCATGTTTTCTTACAAAATTTTTATGATTTCAGGTCCAAAACTTATATCTTTAAATCATTTTGAGTTAACTTTTTTATACAGTAAGACATAGAGATCCTGTTTCATTCCTCTGCATGTGGCTATCCAATTTTCCCAGCACCATGTACAGAATAGGCCATCCTTTCCCCAGTAGATGTTCTTGTCTGCTGTGTCAAAAGTCAGTTAGTCTTAGCTGTATGGTTTTATGTCTGGATTCTCTATTATGTTCCATTGGATTATGTCTCTAGCTTTATACAAGTACCATGCTGTTTTAGTTACCATAATCTTATACTATAATTTGAAATCAGGTAATGTGATGCCTCCAGATTTGTTCTCTTTGCATAAATTTCCTTTGGTTATTCAGGCTCCTTTTTGGTTCTATATGAAGTTTAGAATTATTTTTTCTAGATCTGTGAAGAATGACATTGGTATTTTGACGGGGATTGCAATAAATCTGTAAATCACTTTGGGTAGAATCCACATTTTAACAATGTTGATTCTTCCAATCATGAGCATGGCATGTTTTTCCATTTATTTGTGTCATCTATGATTTCTCTCATCAGTGTTCTGTAGTTCTCCTTGCAGAGATTTTTCACCTCCTTGGTTAAGTATATTCTTAGGTATTTTATTTTCTTTGAAGCTATTGTAAATGGTATTGCATTCTTGATTTGACTATCAGCTTGAATGTTATTAGCATTAATATATCAAAATGCTATTTATTTGTGTACATTGATTTAGTAACCTGAGACCTTGCTCAATTATCAATTCTAGGTGTCTTATTGTAGAATCATTTGGGTTTTCTAGATACAAGACCACATCATCAGCAAACGGGGATAATTTCACCCCTCTTTCCTGATTTGGATGCCCTTTATATCTTTCTCTTGCCTGACTGGTCTGACTAGGACTTACAGTATTATGTGGAATAGATTGGTGACAGTGGGCATCCTTGTTTTTCTCCAGTTCTTAGGGGGAATGCGTTCAACTTTTCCCCATTCAACATAATGTTGGCTGTGGGTTTGGCATATATAGATTTTATTATTTTGAGGTATATTCCTTCTATACCTAATTTGTTGAGAGTTTTTATTAGGAACAGGTGCTAGATTTTACCAAATGTGTTTCTGCATCTATTGAGATAATCTTATGGTCTTTTTCTTACTTCTGTTTATGTGGTGAATCACATTTATTGATCTGCATATGTTGAGCCATGTTTGCATCTCTGGGGTGAAACCACTTGATTATTATGGACTATCTTTTTGATGTGCTGTTGAATTAAGTTAGCTAAAATTTTGTTAAGGATTTTTGCATCTATGTTCATAAGGGATACCGGTCTGTAGTTTTCCTTTTTTGTTATGTCCATTCCTGGCTTTAGTATCAAGGTGATACTGGCTTCACAGAATGAGCGAGAAGAGTTTCCTCCTTCTCAATATAATAGAACAGTATCAGTAGAATGGGTGACAGTTTTCCTTTGTAGTTCTGGTAGAATTCTGCTCTGAATCCATCTGGGCCATGACTTTTTTGTTGTTTGGAGATATTTTATTAGTGTTTCAGTCTTGCTACTCATTCTGTTTAGTATTTCTATTTCTTCCTGTTTCAGCCTTGGGAGATTGTGCATTTATGAGAATGTATCCATTTACTCTAGGTTTTCTAGTTTGTGTGCATAGAGGTTTTCATAGTAGTCACAGAAGATATTTTGTATTTCTGTGGTATCATTTTTCATGTCTCCCTTTTCATTTCTGATTAAGCTTATTTCACTCCCTTCTTTTCTATTCCTGGTTAATCTAGCTATTGATCTATCAATTTCATTTATCTTTTCAAAGAACCAACTTTTCATTTCAATGATACTTTGTATTGTTGTTTTGGTTTCCATTTGGTTTACTTCTGCTCTAAAATTTGTTATTTCTTTCCTTCTGCTAGTTTGGGGTTTGGTTTGTTCTTTTTCTAGTTCCTTGAGGTGTGACGTTAGCTTATTAATTTGTGATATTTCTTTTTGATGTTAGCATTTTAAGGCTGTGAACTTTCCCCTTTTTACTGCTTTTACTGTTTCCCATAGATTTTGGAAGGTTATGACCTTTTAATTTCATTTATTTGTGTAGTTTTGAGAGTTTCTCTTGGAATTGATCTCTAGTTTTATTCCACTGTGGTCTGAGAAAATACATGGTCTAATTTCAATTTTTCTAAATTTACTGAGACTTTTTTTGGCCTAACATATGATCTCTCTGGGAATGTCTCATGTGCTGATGAGAAGAATGTGTATTCTGTAGTTTTTCCATAGAATGTTCTGTAAATGTCTATTAGGTCCATTTGTTCTAGAATCCTATTTAAGTCCAGTGTTTCTTTGTTGATCTTCTGCCTTGATAATCTGTCTAGTTCTGTCAGTGTGGTGTTGAAGTCCTAGGCTATTACAATGTTGTAATTTCTTTCCTCAGATGTAATAGAATTTGCTTTATGAATCTGGGAGCTCCTGTGTTAAATGCATATATATTTATGATTGTTACATCTTCTTGTTGAATTGATCACTTTATCATTACATCATAACCATCTTTGTCTTTTGTTACCATTGTTGATTTAAAGTCTATTTTATCTGATACGGGAAAAGCTACTCCTTCTCATTTTCGGTTTCCATTTGCATGGAATATTTTTTCCACCCTTTTACCTTGAGTCTATGAGAATCTTTGTGAGTTAAATGGGTATCTTGGAGATAGCATATATTGGGTTGTGTTTTTTAATCCATTAGCCAATCTATTAATACATCTTTTAAGGGGGCATTAAGGCGGTTCACATTCAGTGTTAATACTGACATGCGAGATACTTTTCTGCCATAATGTTGATTGTTACCTAGTTGTTTTGTTCTCTTCCTTGTGTTATTGATTTATAAGAGATGTGAGATTTAACTTTTGGATGTCTTTACACTGATGGGTATTGATTTTTCTGTTCCATGTTCCACTTTTAAACATTTCTTGTAAGGCAGATCTAGTGGTAACAAATTCCTTTAGTGTTTACTTATCTGTGAAAAACTTTATTTCTTCTTCATTTATGAAACTTAGTTTTGCAGGATACAAAATTCTGAAATTTATTCTGTCTAAGGAGACTAAAGATAGGATCCTATTCCCTCTGGCTCATAAAGTTTATGTTGAGAAATCTACTGTTAGTCTGATGGAGTTTCCTTTGTAAGTTACTGGATGTTTTCACTTCATGGCTAATAGGAGTTCCTCCTTAATGTTGACTGTGGCCAGTTGATAATTATATGCCTCAGTGATGCCCTTTTTGCAATGTATCTCCCAGGTATTCATTGAACTTCTTTTATCTAAATCTCTAGCAAGACAAGGGAAGTTTTCCTCAATTATTCCCTCAAATAGGTTTTTCAGGCCTTTTGCTTTTTCTTCTTCACCCTCAGGGATGACTATGATTCTTACTATATTTAGGCATTTTACGTAATCTCAAATTTCTTATAGACTTTGTTCATTACCTTTGATTCTCTGTTCTTTATTTTTGACTGGGTTATTTCAAAAGAGGTATCTTAAAGCTATGAAATTCTTTCTTCTGATTGATCCAGTCTATTCTTAAAACATTTCATTGTGTATTATAAATCCTTAAATGAATTTTTCATTTCCAGAAGTTCTATTTGTTATTTATTAACAATATATCTATCTCTATTAAATTTTTCACTAATTTACAAAATTATTTTTCTGGTTTCTTTTAGTTGGTTTCCCATTTTCTCTTGTATCTCATTGAATTTTCTTAAAATTCATATTTGAAATTCTTTATCTGTCATTTCAGTATTTTCATTTTATTTGGGATCCATTGCTAGAGAGTTGGTGTACTCCTTTGGGGCAGGGGGTCCTTTCACTCTGATTTTTTCATACTTTCACAATTCTTGCACTGATTCATTTCCCTTCCCATCTGGAGTGGCTGTCACTTCTTGTTTCTGGATTTCCTTTCATTTAGATGGGACTTCCCCTCTTCAATCTTAAGGGTGTGCTTATAGTATATGCTGGGTAAGGACCTTTGCCTTTGGTTGTGGGTACTTTGATGGGGTCTAGGTTACGAATGGATACCTTGGTTACATATTTCCTTAGTATGGTGATTTTCTCAATTGCTAGTTATTTATAGGCTGTAGCAGTGGTGTATTATGTGCATGAGCAAATTCCTTGTCTTTTGTTGACAAAGAGAGACAGAGAGGTCTTTAAAATCTTTTCTCTTTCACTGGCCCTGTTCTTCTTAACAGTTTAGTTATATTTCGGTGCTCATTTTAATCTTTCAGATAGCAGGTGATACTTGTGGGTAAGAGACAGCCATGGCCTGTATGATTGAATCAGCAAATGCTGTAATGAGCCGTACAAGTTGTCCTCCCTGCCAGTGGATGGCATTTACAAAAAACAGCCAGTGGTAGTAGTGACTGGCTCCAGTCCATCAGGAGAAGCACTTGAATGTCCCAGGCAGTGGGTGGGTCCCTAGAGCTGCCAGGGGACTCCTTCTCCACTTATGATCCATCAACAAATTCTAATGACTCTACCATTACAATATATCCAGCACCCAGCCACTTATCACCTCTTTGAGTGATATTAGACCCAAAGAGGTGATAAGTGGCTGGATGCTGGGTCTAAGTGGGGTCTATTCTCTTTCCTGTTCCCTTATAGCAGGCTCCTAACTGGTTTCCCTGCTTCTATTCCTTTCTCATATGGCCTATTCTTCATAGAGTATCCAAAGTCGGTGCTATGGCTTGGATGTCCCCTCCAAAACTCATGTTGAAACTTAATCCCCAATGCGGTAGTATTGAGAAGTGGGGCCTTTTAAGAGGTGATTGGATCATGAAGGTTCTGTCTTCACGAATAGATTAATCAGTTCATGGATTAATGTGTTAATGGATTAATGGGTTATCATGAGAGTGGGACATGTAGATTTGCAAGAAGAAGAAGAGAAACCTGAGCTAGCTTGCTCAGTCCCCTAACCATGTGATAGATACCCTGTGCTACACTGGGACTCTGTAGAATTTCCACCTGCAAGAAAGCGCTCACCAGATGTATTCCTCAACCTTGGACATCTCAGCCTCCATAACTGTAAGAAATTAATTCCTTTTCTTTATAAATTACCCAGTTTCAGGTATGCTGTTATAAGCAACAGAAAATGGACTAAGACAGTGGATCATTTTAAATATAAATCAGATCCTTCTTTTGCTCATTCTGCTGCAGCCACACTGACATGCTTGTTGTTTCTCCAATATGTCATATACGCTCCTGCCTCAGAACCTTTCCATTTGTTATTTCATCTGCCTGATGCATCCTAGACCCAGATATTTGCTCTCTCAATTCCTTTAGCACTCAATGTCACTCTAGAAGAAATATCTTCTCTTTCTACTTTACATAACACTCTTAATCCCCTTACTCTGCTTTATTTTTTATGGTGCTTATGAGCTGATATATTAAATATTTTATTTATTTTATATCTCCTCTCACCAATTATAAGCTCATGAGAACAAGAATTTCATTTATTTTGTTAACTGGCGTATCCATAATTTCTAGAACAATGGATAGAAAATAGTATGTATTCAATGTTTATCAAATTAATTTAAAAATGGAAACAAATATACCAAAGCATTAACAATTGTTTATATCTGGGTAGAGGGTAAAAGTCTCTGTGTTCTCTGTATTTTCCAAATGTTCTACTTTGAAATTATATTAACTTTATAAACAAGAAAACAAGTTATTGTTCTGAGAAAGAAAAATAGCAACTAGTTTATTATCCAACAAATAGTAGATAATAAATAAATGTTTATTGATTTGTTATCAAATATAGGTGAAAAGGCTAACAATGACTGACATATATATATATACATTTACTATTTTTTTGATATTCAAACATATAAAAAGTAATATCATAGCTTATTCAAGGTCTTTAATTTGCCTGTCCCACTATTTGCATTGTTTCTTCCAAAAATACAAAAAAAGAGTGAATGTGGATTTTTATTATGAAATGCTGTCCAGGAAATATTTACTCCATGATTTTGAAGCTCATGGTTCCATTCACATAAAAAATTTCTCAATGATTTTAGGATTTACAGAAATGGATTTCTTTTAGTCATGGTTCAAGGAATCTCATGCCAGTCTGCACCTGAGTTCTGGAAAGAAGTCTAACAGAAACCAAGAACCATGGATTTTCTTCAAAAGACAAACTACATGAAAATGAAACTAATGCATGTAAAGTGACCCAAAAGCTTAAAATCATACTCTAGAGAGTAGTTCAGCTCAAAAAAGGCTGTTTATTATTCTAACAGGAATTTCTAGAACCTAAAGACATTCTCAAAAGTTGAGAGCACTATTTTTAGAACTAAATGCCTCACTATACAGTACAAGGCATGTTGACAAAACTGAATGCTCGCAGAGGACAGCAAGCAACCAGGATGGTGAAAGGCTCTGATTTTTCAGAGGCAAGACAATCTAAGGACAGAATATGTACAGCCTTTTCTTCTGAAAGACAAAGACACCCTCTAGCTGTCTCACATTTTTGAAGTATTATCATGTAGAGGCAGAGAAATTTTCCTACTTATTCAAAATGCAGACCTATGATTATTTCTCATTCATTTCATTCAACAAATATTTACTGCACACTTGCCATGTGTCAGACTCTGTGCTAAATGCTGGTGATATATAGTGAACAAAAACACTGGGATAGAGGTTAAAAAGGCATTAATCTATTAATCACTGATTAATTAAAATCAGAGTTGTGATACAAGCTACGAAGAAGGAGCACAGAGCACTATTAATACATATAACTGGAGTAGTTCAGCTAATCAGGCAGGTCATGGGAGGCTTAATTAAAGAAATGATTTTGCTGGGATCTAAAAGATAAATGTTAATTTGGTAAATGCGGAAAGAAAATTGGGAAGAGAGCTTTCTAGGCTGAAGGAAAGCATATGCAAAGATTTTATGGGAAAGTAAAACAAAGAAAGAAAAACTAAAAGAAGGCCAGTGGGGCTAGAACTGATTAGTTAAGACAAGAATACAATAATGAAGCTGAGAACGTAGGCAGGGGCCAGACCATGAAGAACTGATAGGTCATAATAAGAAATTTGTCTTAATGCCGAGAACAATAAGAAGCCAATAGATTTGAGTTATTAACTTCAAAAATTAAATAACATCTGTCTTAGGAAGAAGATTGTAAGAATTTAACAACTAAAGTCATCCAATAATAGAATGGGTTGCCTCAGAAACTGAGCATCCCATTATTGCAAGTAATCAAGTAGAAACTGAATGATCATCTTTCAAGAATACCATATAAGGGATTGTGCATATCTTGAAAAGTTATCTCAATATTCCATCCTTATCTAAGATTAAATGATTCAATTAATACAAAACCAAACAGAGATTTTACAAAACACTCTAAAATTTGAAGTTTCAAAATGAAATATTAATTGTTGATACCAACATGCAGAATTAAAATACTCAGTTGTGGTTTCATAGTGTTTCTCAGGAAGGATCATAATGTTACACAATAGGAGATCCTCTTTCAGTTTGGACTGCGATCATGGAGTGGCTCTTTCTCCCTGTCCATTGTCAAGGCACAGGCAGACTGCAAACACAGGGGAAAGAGCACTCAAGTGAAGGACAGCTGTTGGAATAGCAGGAAGGGATCAGAGAAACAGAGATAACAAAGACCTCCAACCTGGTGCAGAGCAAAGATTATTTTCTTGGTCACATGTGTAAAGTGTTTTCATCTCGCCTTTAGCAAAGAAGTAAATAGAAGTAGATATCAGAACACAATGGATAAGTATTTTTAGTTGAAGTGAATATGTACGCTGAAATAAACTGCAGAGTAAAATGTGTATCATTTTTATTTTAGAACATGGGTTGAGATATTAAAAATTAATATCTGTCTTCATCAAATTATAAGTTAAATACCTACAGATATTGTGTCTATAAATAATATACTCTGACCTGCTATCTACAGATATCATATCTATATCTACATACAACATATCTTAAACAGTGACTACTTTACTATCACTTTACCGTGACTGCCAAAAGTAGACAAATCCATCACTTAATAAAGCACTATCTTAGCTAGGCTTATTTCTGCTGAATGTGATATGTGTCACACTGCAGCCACCTTCTTCATATCATACTCTTAGAGTAGACACATAATAATTGATGTTATCCAAATGAGGTTCATGTGACATGCAACTGCTAGTGGGTTCTCCAACTACTATACTGCCATCCTGTAGCCACTCTGCCCTCAGATCTCAACATCTTCTCATCTCAATGTTTAATTTTTTTCCATCATAAATGATACAGTATCATATATATTGCATCAAAACTTAAATTCATTCCATTCTGAACTCTGTTTTCCATTTGGCCAGAATCATTTTGAATTCTAATCCACATCTTAAAATGACAATTTGATGCCATCTACCTGTAACCCTGATGCTCATGGTCTCTGTTCCATCGTCTAAGCCACTGAAGAAAATTACAAAGAACCAGGCCTAGGAGGAGCCAAGATGGCGGACAAGAAAAGCCACCAGTCAGAGTGTCTCCACAAAAAAGATAGATTTTAGAAGAAAGTGAAAAAAATAAACTAGCAGAAAAACATAGATCAGGTGAGGGTCGGAAGGAAGGGTGCCTGAAATGACAGGAGACTCCAAGGGAAGACGTTGCAGAGGAGAACTGCAAGGAGACGCGCCCCCGAGAGGCTTGGAGACCAGCAACAAGGGTAGGTGGAGCAGATAACTTTCCCCTCCCTTGCATCTCGGACTGTTGGTGGACTCCTGAGCGGTTGGAGAAACCTGAAAACACCAGCCCAGAGACGGCTGCCACTAGTGAGCGGTGGCCTCTTACGGACAGGGCACCAGGCTCCCAGCTCCCTTGGGGCACCTCCCCACGTGCAGACCCAAGCCTATTGATAGACCCCATATTACTTCATTCTCTCCTTCCCCTTCTCTACCCGTGGGTTCCCAGAGAGACAATTTAGCCATCACACAGAGGCATCTCCAAGGAACAGGACCTTTTTTTGGGGAGCCCTGCAGCAGACTGATGGATACTCAAACTGTGAACTCCCTACCTGCCAGCCCTCCCAGGTGCTGCTTGCCTGGTGACTCCAGGAGAATGGGGCAAACCCTGAGGTGGAGTGAAATCTATCCAGCTTGGGCACCCTGTAGGTGATTTGAGACCAGCACCCCTCCCCCTGGCAGGGTCAGGGATTGATCTCCAGGGGACAGGCTTGTAGACCAGACCCTGTACACCCAGGTCATGATCGCACTCCTCCTGGGCACAAAAGGGAGATCTGTGAAAGAGCCTACTGAGGAGTGTGTGCCTTCAGGGGCAGTTCAGCTAGCTGAGCAGCAACCCTCCTCCCAAAAGAGGCTGTGCACCCAACTCAGGTGGCGATCCTGGGCAGGGAACCTCTTGGACCACATCACAGTCAGTGGAGATCCATTGGCCTGAGGTCCTGCCTGCTGGCAGAGGCCTGGGAGAGGCCACAGAGAGGGGGAGGGTGGAGGGGATAGAAACACTCATACACTGATGTGGGACTGCAAACTAGTGCAACCTCTGTGAAAAGCAATATAGAGATACCTTAAAGAGATACAAGTAGAATTACCATTTGATCCAGCAATTCCATTACTGGGCATCTACCCAGAACAAAATACATTGTATAAAAAAGATATCTGCACTAGAATGTCTACAAGAGTTTTTCCTACATTCTCTTCTAGAATTCTTATGATTTCATGTCTTAGGTTTATGTTTGTTATTCACTATGAGTTGATTTTTTGAGAGGTGAGAGGTACAGATCCTGTTTCAGTCTTATACATGTGGCTATCCAATATTCCCAACATCATTTATTGAATAAGGATTCTTTTCCCCAGAGTATGTTTTTGTGTGCTGTGTCAAAGATTAGATGGCTATATGAGGATGGTTTTATATCTGTTCCATTGGTCTACATCTCTGTACTTATGCCAGTACCATGCTGTTTTAGTTACTATAGCCTTGTGGTATAACTAGAAGTCAGGTCAATTGATGCCTCCCAATATGTTCTTTTTGATTAAGACTGCTTTTGCTATATGAAGTCTTCTCTGGTTCCATAAGAAGCATAGAATTATTTTTCTAGATCTGTGAAAAATGATGTTGGTATTATAATAGGGATTGCATTGAATCTGTAGATCACTTTGGGTAGTATAGACATTTTAATAATGTTGATTCTGCCGACCCATGAGCATGGCAGGGTTTTCCACCCATTTCCATCTTATGCTGTTTCCTTTCTCAGTGTTTCATAGTTCTCCCTGTAGAGGTCTTTTACCTCCTTAGTTAAATATATTCCCAGGTATTTCACTTTAATTGTTGCTATTGTGAAAGGTATTAAGGCTTCGATTTGGTTCTCAGTTTGACTGTTGTTGGTGGATAGGACTGCTACTGATTTGTGTACATTGATATTGTAACCTGAGACTTTGCTGAATTTATTTATTGATTCCAGTGGTCTCATGGCAGAATTTTTGGGGTTTTTCTGGATATAAGATCATATTGTCAGCAAAGAGCGATAGTTTGACCTCTTCTGCCCCCGTTTGGATGCCCTTGATTTTCTTCTCTTGTTTGGTTGCTCTGGCTAGGACTTTCAACACTATGTTGAATAGAAGCAGTGATAGAGAGAAACCTTGTCTGATTTTTGTTCTAAGTAGGAATGCTTTCAATTGTTCCCCATTCAGGAAAATTAGCAAGAAACAATCAAACAACCCATTAAAAAGTGGACAAATGACATGAACAGAAACCTTTCAAAAGAAGACAGACTAATGGCCAACAAACATATGAAAAATGCCAACATCTCTAATCATCAGGAAAATGCAAATCAAAAGCACACTGAGATATCACTTAACTCCAGTGAGAATGGCTTTTATCAAAAAGTCCTAAAACAATAAATGTTGGCATGGTTGCAGAGCGATAGGGACACTCATACACGACTGATGGGACTGCAGACTAGTAAACTTCTGTGGAAAATAATACGGTGATACATCGAAGAGCTAAAAGTAGAATTACCATTTGATCCAGCAATCCCATTACTGACATCTACCAAAGGAAAAAAATGACATTCTATAAAAAAGACATCTGCACTAAAATGTTTACAGCAGTACAATTCACAATTGCAAAGATGTGGAAACAACCCAAGTGCCCATCAATACATGCATAGATTATGTATACCATGGAGTACTACTCTTCCATATAGACAATGGTGATCTAGCATCTCTTATATAATCCTGGATAGAGCTGGAGCCCATTCTACTAAGGGTGGTATCACAGGAATAGAAAAACAAGCACCACATGTACTCAACATCAAATTGCTATTAATTGATCAACACTTATGTGCACATATAGTAGTAATATTCATCAGGTATCGGGCAGATGGGAGGGGGGAGGAAGGAATGGGTATATTCACATCTAGTGGGTGTGGCACGCACCATCTGGGACATGGATACACTTGAGTCTATAACTCAGGTGGGGCAAAGGCAATATATGTAAGCTGAACATTTCTACCCCCGTAATATACTGAAATAAAAAAAAAGGAGAAAGACAAATGACCAATAAACATATGAAAAAATGGTCAACATCACTAATCATCAAGAAAATGCAAATTAAAACCACAAGATATCACCTCACCCCAGTCAGACGGCTTTTATTAAAAAGTCCAAGAACAATAGATGTTAGCATGGATGCAGAGAGAAAGGAACACTTATACACTGTTTGTGGGACTGCAAATTAATACAGCATCTATGGAAAACAGTATGCAGATTCCTCAAAGAACTAAAAGTAGACCTACCATTTGATCCAGCAATCTCACTATTGGGTATTTACCCAAAGGAAAAGAAGCCTTTTCATCAAAAGGACACCTTCACTCACATGTTTATTGTAATACAATTCACAATTGCAAAGATGTAGAATCAGTCCAAGTGCTCATCAATTCATGAGCAGATTAATAAAATGTGGTATATGTATACCATAGAGTACTACTCTGCCATAAAAAATGATTAATTAACACCTTTTGCAACAATCTGGACAGAACTGGTGACCATTCTCCTAAGTGAAGTATCTCAAGATTGGAAAAACAAATACCACATATACTCATTATTAATTTGAAACTAACCAATGATCATTCATGTGCATAGAGGGAAGTAAAACTCAGTGGAAATCACCCAGGGTGAAGCTGGGGAGAGGTGAGGCGAAAATGTACTGAATGGGTACTATGGATATTAATTGGGTGATGGGCATACCTATAGCCAGGACTCAAGCATTACAAAAGCAATCCATGTAACCCAAAACAATTGTACCCCCTTAATATTTTGAAATAAAAACAATAATGGCATAGAAAAACAAGAGAATTAGAAGAGGCTATGTCACAGAATGAGGTTAGTTATTGTAGCCAATCCTCAAGTTTAGGTTGTGCCATGTCACCCCAAATATGTTGATGACATGAAGTCAAGGATCTTAGAAACTAAGATGTTGGAAATTCCGTCTAAATGGGACATATATGGCAGTACAGTGGTAGACAGGGTGAAGAGGAAGACTTTGAATTAGGAACCACAGTCTTGAGTGAATCTGGAGTAAAAACTTGGAAGTTAATATTTGAAAATGAGAGTATTTCTTATTCTTAATGTCTGCAACTATATAGGTCTAGTTATTAGCTAGTGAGCTAGCTAGTGATTTTTCTTTTCTTTTCTTTTTTTTTTTTTCCTACTCTGTCATCTAAATGCAGGGATTTGGAATGTTCAGTTCAACTACAGTGAGAACACATTCCAATAACTTTCTCTAAAACTCCTTCATATTGTAACCCTGTTATAGCAAGAGTGGGATTTGCTATGGAAAACTGCTAGATTTAAGCTGTAAAATGATACCTGAAAGAAACTTCCCAACTACATAGAAGCCCTTATCTTAAGGATTGCTTCCTGTTTCTGCCAAGAAACCATATGTTGATTGAAGTGAAAGTTCGGTACATTTGCTGTGCTTCTGAAGTTTACTGATAAACTGTTCTATGCCAATTAAATATAAATAATAAAAAATTCTTTGAAAAATTATAGAAACCATGAAAATACATTATTATCACCAGTTGCAGCAAACTCACTTTAAGTAAAAGGGTCTGAATCTTTATTTCAAAATGTTGAGCAGAAAGAAAAGTGGAGCCAAATAAAGAAAAAATATTACTTTAAATGACATACTTTATTTGAATCACTATGTATTTCTTACCACCAGTTAAACATAACAATATTAACCAAGGTAGAAGTCACCAGAAGTAAGTGTCAGTCAGCTTCAACAAGGTGGCATCTTTTCTTATATTCTTCACAAAACTGTTCACGATTCCCCTGTCCAGTTCATCATGTGGATTTTCATCCACATTCATCATCATCATCATGAATGCATTGGGAATTGCAATTTTTAAACATCAGATATGTGAGTGAGGTTGATAGAAAAGGAGAAAAAAATAGATGTAATGTGTTTTGAAACTGCTCAGCCATAAGGAAGGAGAATCTAAGTACCCCAAAAGAGAAAATGGATTATTCTTTACCTTTCATTTATCCCATATGCCAATATTTACTTCCATTTCCCAATTACAGAAACTGTCAGTCACAATCAATTATTAATAATATAGCTACATTATTTTGTTACTTTGTATCAATGAGAAAATTTCTTCATTTTAAGTACCTTAGCTTAGTTTCTGCTTTATTAAACACATTTACTGTGTCATGAAAAAATCTTTATGAAAAAATGAGGATAGATAGATGCCCCAAATTTTCAATGAAATAAAATTCTAGAGCCATTTCAAATCTGGCTAATATATTAAAATTATTGTACTGAAATAAATCCTGGAAAAGATTATTTAAAACAATCAATAGATAATGGCTTCATTTCTAGAGTATATAATAAATTGCTCAACTTGTGTTGAAAAGGCTATCAAGATAATTTTTAAAATTTTTTTTTATTTCAGCATATTATAGGGATACAGATGTTTAGGTAAAATAATTTAAATTCTTAGATAGAAAATAAGAATCAGAGTCCCGTTTATGGATGTGGAGAGAGAATACTGTACCTATTTCTTGACCTTCTATCAAATATTGAGTGCAAATAAGAAAAATGTAAGTAGTTTGGAAAGTTTTTTCCTAAGGCAAGAGATATAGATAAAATAAAAGAAAGCTTTATTAAGATGACCTTGTGATGTCCTTCCAGCTCTGCAACTCACTCTCACATAACCTCAAGACCATGAATGTGTGTATTAATATTATGCCATTAGTAGTGTCAGCATGACAAGTACAGAGAAGGTTGATAAACATCTATGATTTATATGCAAAGAGACAGCCATCCAGAGCAATTATACTATTTTAAGGAAACCCATTCTTTAACAATTTTAACCAGATTTGCTGGAAGTGAACATTCTATTTGTCAGGTAGTATTCAATGATACTTTAAAATCACAACTTTAATAATTACAATATTACCTCTACCTCATGATTTTCAAATTATTCTATTAGTAAACATAGGCAAAGAGAAAATGAAACTTTTTAATTTTTTTTATTTCAACATTATGGGAGTACAAATGTTTAGGTTACATATATTGCCCTTGTTCCCCTGGCCCCCCCAAGTCAGAGCTTCAACTATGTCCATCCCCCAGATGGTGGGCATCACACTCATTATGTATGCATATACCCACCCCCTCCTCCCCCTCCCAAACAGATAACTGATTTTTAAAATTTATTATTTAATATTTTAGGCCATTTATGAGCTCATGATTGTATGAAGAACCTTGGTTTCTTCTCTATCCAAAATATTTTCTCCTGGTATAATTTCTTCCCTAGGTTTAGCTTTTACCTGCTTTTTTTCTCCTCAGGTACTTGAAGTTGAAAGTGACCATGTTTCTGGTGAATTACTATTTTCAAGGCATACTCTGAGCATTTATGAGAGTGAGGAGGAAACAATAATTGGATAGTGTTCCTTCAGGCTTGATACTTTTAAAGTTTCCTTTTCCCCTTAAGTGAGCTAAATTGGCAGGTGGGAAAGATCTGTTTGAAATATTTTATAATATAAAAGCATTTCTGAGCGATTTAGCTATTCAGAAATATTTTGCTACTAAAGGGAATCATCTTTCAATCTTGTTTACTGAGTACTCAGCTCTTGTGTTATGGTATAAGCACTGTGCAAGGTAGTTACTCAAGAAGTCTTCTAAGAGTTTACAATATAAAAGTGGAGGTAGTTTATATTGACAGAGTGGTTATTATAGCAGACACTGATCCAAGCACATTACAAACTATAACATATGCACTCCTTATAACAATCATAAGAGGCAAGTATTATTGTTATTCACATTTTAGAGATAAGGACAAAGAAATAAAGATAGGCCAACTGACTTGTTCAAGACCACCAACTACATAAACATTTGGCTAACCTATGAGATTATTACAGGGATTTAAGAGAGCTAACATGTAGCATCCGTTTTTCACCTTTCTAAATTAGAAGTAAAGTGATAAAAAGATACTAGAATCATATATATATATAAAATCAACTTGTTATTTATAATGCTTATGTTGCAAAATATGGCATTAAGAGTCTTAAAAAAGTAGGGTTGTTAATATTTTAACACCAAATTAGAGAAACTTATCCTCTTGACATGTTAGACAACATACTCACAGGATTAGAAGGCACTATTATGTGTAACATATCTCTTAAATTCACCCATCAGATAAATGACCACTTGGAAGGCATGCATAAAAGTACAAAAGGTTAGTATTGTTACTTTGGTGTGTCTTGCTTCACAGGGTATCATGTCAGAGGAAGCAGTTTCGCCCCAGGTCAACATTCCGTAGTGTACGATTTTTCCCCCATTAGGCTTAATCATTAAGCTCCTTCTTAATTAAGGTTAGTCTAGTCTCTTTCAAACCAAAAAATCATGAGTGGCTTATACTCTATCAACCTATTTTCCCAGTACCAGCCCCTTTGCTTTATGTATCTTCATGTGACCATTAACATGTACTGGAGATTTTAGATACCCCTGGATATTTCTTACCTCTCTCAGAACAGCACCTTAATTAAATTATGCCCAAGGACACTCTATCCATAAGGCTGAACTCTATTCCATATTCCTTTTCTCACCTTAAATTAGGTTGAAATACATGGTCTATTATGGCTCAACTGAAGTTATGTAGTATATTAAATGTACTTAAAAATTAAACAAAATTAGACATATGCATAAGAATAGCAGCAACAAAGATGTGCCTTAAATTTAAATACAGATCCTTTCCCATTATGAAGTTCTTGGTATATGCTGAAGAGGAAAAATTAAACTCTCTTGCAAATTAATATCTAAAGATATTGAAAATTGAACTAAATTACAAAATCTAATTATCTTGCTATTGTGAGTTAAAATTTCTAATAAGTAAAGCCTAAAATATATTTCAAGCAAGTATATAACCTAGTTACCCTCAAATACATGAATTCTTTGTGTCTGAACAGACGTGGTTCTTTTATTACCTTCAGCATGGGTTCTATCTCACTAGAATGGATATAGGTACTATAGGAGTCAAAAGTCACCCTTCTTGTAGCCCACAACTGGAAACTTAAATAGACCACATAAATTGGATTATATTCCTGCAATAAGAAATTGACCATAATTGTATTAGTATATGGTGGTGACATAAAGATGTTTTAAGACAATGAATACTAACATGAATTTTTCAAGTATAATATCAGAAAAAATAGTCACATAAAGGGTAAATATGTGTATAAATAGAAATAAATACTGAATAAAGCTAATAATAATGTGTTTTATAGTTTAAAGCATGTGTGGAATTAGAAGAGATAATAAAATAGCATATAATTTAAGAGAAGGGTAAATAGAATGAAATGTTCTAAGTTTTTATCATTAAATGGAAAAATAATAACTTATAATCAGCTTTAATAGTTTAAGAATATATGCTCTAATAACCTTCCATGAAGCCATTAAGATAATTGCAATATGTAACAAACAAAAAGTGGGACCATGAAATAAAAATAAATATTTGATTAATCCAGAGTAGTCAATAAATAAAAGAAGTATAAAATAACATAATATACATAGGTCAAATAAAAAACAAAAAGTAAGGTGATGAGAGATAATTATTGAATGTATCAGGAATTACATTAAATGTAATTAAACTAGATATCTCAATTTTTAAAAATGGGATAAAGGACCCGTACAATAAGACCAATACTGTGATAATCTTATGAATTCTGTTAATGCTCTGGACTCTTTAATAAATGAGATATAACATTTTAACTTTTTCTGAATATTAATATATAAATGAAGTTTTACAATATTATCTTTTTCAATCTAACTTCTCTCACATTCCAAAATGCTTTTGAGATACATTCAAGTTGTCACACTTACCAGTATTTCATTTCGTTTTTATGCCCAGTTGTATTGCATTCAGAAGAAGTGACAAAATTTTTTGATCCATTCCCTGATTGGGATTGTTTTGCTTTAGGAATATCGTGAAAAAAACTTTGCACTTTAGTTGACACTTCATATGGTCAGTTCTTCAGTTTGAGTCATCATAGTAGGTGTGTATCTCATTCTGATTTGATTTGCATTTCTTTAATGACTAATGATGTTGACAATCTTGTAAATGCTTATTTGCCAACCTATCTCTTCTTCGTTGAAGTATCTGATCAAATATTTTGCCCATTTTATGGGGATTATATTTCTTATTAGGGTGTGAGAATTTATTTCTTATATGCTGGATAAAATTATCACATATATGTTTCGCACATATTTTCTTCTTGTGTTGGCTAGTCTCTTTATTTTATCAACAATGTCTTTATACAGCTCTCAGATTATAATTTTGATGATGTCAAATTCATCAATTTTTTTTCTTTTAGGATCAGTACTTCTTATATTCTAAGAAATCTTTGCCTAACCCGAGCTCATAGGTGTTTTCTTCTATAATTTCTAATAGATGATTTTTAGGTTTAGCTCATATTTATGTATATGATGTATTTCTAATTGAATTTTATGTAATTTAAGGTAAGGATCACCATTGATTCCTATGAATATAGTTGTCTAAATACCCCAGCATCGTTTGTAGGAAATACTACTGTGGTAGGCTGGCAATGACCTCCAAAGATATGTCCATGTCCTAATCCCAAAATAAGGGCCTTGAGATGATAAGAGTATTCTGGATTATATAGATGAACTCTAAATAACATCATATGTGTTCCTGTAATAGAGATTCAGCGAGAAATTGGACACACACACACACACAGAGCATATGGTGAGGTGAAGACAGGCAGAGATTGAAGTGATGCAGCTACCAGTCAAGGAATATTGGCAGCTACCAGAAGCTAGAAAAGGCAAGGAGCACATTCTCTCCTAGAGCCTCCAAAGGTAGCAAAACACTTGTCAACACTTTGATTTGGTCTTAGTGAAATTAACTTTAGATTTCTGGCTTCAGAATTATAAGAGAGTAAATTTTCATTGTCTTAAAACTCCAAGTGTATGGTAATTTATTACAATAGCTACAGAAAATTAATATAGTATGGATATACTATATTTTCTTTATGCATTCATCAATTGATGGACATTTGCATTGTTTACATATTTAGGTGACTATGATTAATGTTGGCATGAATTTTCATGTGCAAGTTTTTGTGTGAAAATATGTTTCCAATTCTCTTGAGCATATATCTAGGAGTGGAATTGCTGGGTCATATGGTAAATCTATGCTGAACTTTTTCGTGAACTATCAAACTGTTTCCAACAGCAAATGTACATTCCCACTGCAATGTTGTCAACATTACATAATTGTACCTTGAATTCCCTTCTCTTTAAAGACTTTCCATTTTGTATATATATCACGTTTATCCATTCATCCTTTGATGGACATTTAGATTGCTTCCATATTTTGCATTTTGTGAATAATGGTGAAATGAATATGGAGTGTGGATATCTCAACATACCAACTTCAATTTTTTGATATGTATTCATAAGTGGAATTGCTGCATCATATAGTAAATTCTATTTTTAGTTTTTTGAGAAAACTCCATTCTATTTTTCAAAGTGGCTGTACTAATTTACATTACCACCAAGAGTGTGCAAGAGTTCCTTTTTCTCCTCTTCCTCATCAACACTTGTTGTCAGTCATCTTTTTGATAATAGCCGTTCTAACATGTTGTGAATGCAGTTTTAATTGTCATTTCCCTGATGATTGGGGATGTTGAACATTTTTTAATATATCTGTTGGATATTTGCCTTTCTTCTTTTGGGAAATGTCTGTACAGACCTTTTTTTCATTTTTTTTTATTTCAGCATATTATGGAGGTACAGATATTTAGGTTACGTATGTTGCCCTTGCCCTTCCCCCCCCAAGTCTGAGTTTCAAATATGTCCATCTTTTGGGTGGTGCGCCTTGCACTCTTTGTGTATGTATGTACCCGTCCCCTCTCCCTCCACCTCCCTCCCCCCTCCCCCCTGCCCAACATCCAATAGATGTTATTCTTATATGTGCACTTATGTGTTGATCAGTTAATACCAATTTGATGGTGAGTACATGCGATGCTTGTCTTTCCATTCTGGGCAGATCCTTTGCTCATTTGTTAATAGGGCTATTTCTGTTCTTGCGGTTAGAT
>CAUYSK010120351.1:0-10998 GCA_963575035.1 Avahi laniger
CAGGAAACCGAGTGCAGGAGGAAGAGGTAAGTCCTGCCTGGCTGAAACCACCGGGCAGCTCTGCAGCTCCCTGGTTGGGTCCTGTCTCATTAACTGCAACAGCCCACAGAGCCATCCTGGGCCTGGCAGAGCTCAGGGCACTTCCAGCCACAGGAGAACCTGAAAACAGTGGTTCTCGAACTTTTTGGTCTCTGGGCTCCCCAAATCATTGAGGACCTCAAGAGCTTTTGTTTATGTGGGTCATCTCTCGATATTTACCGTCTTAGGACTTACAACTGAAAAACTTTCAACATTTGTTAATCTAAAATGAACACCACTAAACCCACACTCTTAACATAAAATATTTTTATGAGAAATAAGTGTGCTTGGCAAGACAAAAGCAAAATCTAGTGAGAAGAGTGGCATTATTTTCGATTTTTGCAAATTTCTCTCATGTCTGGCTGGATAGACGACAGGTGGATTCTCACGTCCACTTCTCTGTTCGGTTGTAAGATGATGTTTTGGTTGAAGTATATGAAGAAAATCTGGCCTCACACCCATATGCAGTGAGGGAAGGGAGGAATATTTTAATAGCCTTTTTGGATGATTGTGGACATTCTTTGATAGGACAGCAAAACTCAACCAGTGGCTGTTTCTTACAGGTTAAGTACAGTGTGGAACGTGCAACTCTATCAGTAAACTTTCTGCACTTGGTTCCACGGGACTCTGTAGCCCTTTCAATGTGTCTTTTTACCCATTCATGGTTTTGTAATGTTGTGCATCAGTCACTTGGAAAAATATTGGTATCCAGAGGTTTTTTGAGCTTCCCAGTAAGCCACATTTCATTATGCAAAGCCAAAAGTCACGTGTATTCACATCATGACCCATCTCATTAGAAGAAGTCTGTAAGTATTGGGAAGCTGTTAAACTCACAGTGGTGGATATAGATTTTCAAAATTCTCATTTTTACTTGAAATCTTTTCATTGGCAACAGTGCCATCAGTGGTTTTCCTTGAATTGATGAGCTCATTTCATTCATTTTCAAGAAAACATCTGCCAAATATTCAAGTTGGTAAAACTATACTTTGTTCATCATTCATTCTGGCTAATAAAAGTGGTCTTCCATGACCCAGAACAGCTAATACATCTTAGAACTGGAATGATCACACAGTCCTTTTGTGAGTCAACTATAGTACTTTGGAGTGCAACAGAAATGCTTTAAGCATTGCTTTCTGTTTCATCCAACAGAATACTAAAAGACACGTATTCAAAGGTCGAGCTGTAATAAAATTAATAATTTTTCTGCCCCTCATATTAGTTTTCTATTGCTGCATAACAAATTACCAGAAAGCTAGTTAAGACAACACCCATTGCTATCTCACAATCTTCTTTGGTCAGGAGTTCAGGGACAGCTGAGCTGAGTTTCCTGTTTAGGGTCTCATACAGCTGCAGTCAAGGTGTTGACCAGGGCTGGGGTCTCATCTGAGGTTGGGCTCTCTTCCAAGCTCATGTGGTGTTGACAGAGTACATTTCCTTGCAACTGTAGAAATCATGGCTGCTTGCTCCTTCAAGACCAGCAGCAGTGAGGGGAGAGAGGCGGGTGGGGAAGAGAAAAGGAGAGAAGCGCCCTGTTGCTGCTTATATGTGAGCTCAGGGAAGGGCTAAACTTGTTTTTAAAGGGAATGCTTGATTAGGTCATGCCCACCCGGGGTAATCTTCCTTTTGATTAATGCATTGTCAGACTGATTTGGTGCCTTAATTACATTTGCAAAATCCCTTCACCTTTGGCATATAATATAACCTAATCACAGGAGTGATACCCATCCTATTCGTGGTCCCACTCACAGTCAGAGTGATGGAGCATTATCCAAGGCATGTGTACCTGTTGGAAGGGATCTTGGGGGCCCTCTTAGAATTCATCAAGGACATTCTCAAGTGAAACTGGCAGTCATTTTCTGTGAATGTTGGGCAACATTAACACAAGTTTCTTGTTGCCAAAAAATTTTTTTATCATTGAAATGTATATTTTATTTTCTCTAGGTTTTTCAGACAAGGATCTTGAAGACATAGTAGGGGGTGGTGATTATAAACCTGACAGGAATAAAGGTAAGAGCGTTGATTTATTCAAACACACACCTTACTCTGATACAAAGGTGATTATACAGCAACCTGGTTAATTGAGCCATTTTTACCCAGCCTCTGGGAAATGACAGGTAGTTCCTAAACATCCCAGCTTGCAAGCTGGGTTCGCTTGGAATGATTTGGGCTGTGTAGCTTAAGGGGAGATTTATAAGCCCACTTGGAAAAGTCACACATTTCCCCTAATGTTTCTTAAGCCAAGGTACTGCATGGGTTAACATTTCCATGCTAGCAGAAACCTGTCTGCTGAGGTAGCACCAATTATAATAACTGAGGGCCAGGGGATACATTGTCTCTCCTGGGATGGGTGCAGCAAAAGTCATCATGACAAGCATTTTTTAAGAGACACAAACCAGGTCAGATATCTTTTAAAATACCTTTTTATTTTGAAATAATTTAAGACTCACAAGACATTAAAAAAAAATAGTTCCTGTGTACTCCTCACTCAGCTTCCCCCAAAGACAATCTTGCATTGTCAAAGCCAGGAAGTTGACATTGGTACAATACTGTTAAATCGGGTACAGATTTTATTCAGATTTCCTCAGATTTTGCATGTGTTCAACTGTGTGTGTGTAGGTCTGTAAAATGTTATCATGTGTAGATTGGAATATCCATCACCATGATCGGGAGGCAGAACTGTTCCGTCACCACAGGGAGGCTCCCTCAGTTTGCCCCTGAATAGTCATGTCCTCCCCAGGGCCAGAAATTTTTAGCTCCCCCCAAACTACCAAAAATTTAAACCTTTTTGCAGAGTATACATCAAGATCTGACACTGTATGGAGGGCATATTAGTCAGACTTACAAGTTAGTGTTGTAACTTTTGGTTGTAATCTGTTGTGATTGTAACTCATGGTTGTTACAGCAACATGTATGGTGGGAAGTTGTGGTTGTAACTTTCGTTGTAACCTGTTGCAGTGGTAAGTTGTTTGGTGGCAAGTTGCTGTTATAAGAAGTTTAGAACTTCTTATGAGTTATGAGTGTATCTGTTGTAACCCTGATACACTCCCCATAGTCCCACAGTCCTGGCTGTGGTACTAGCATTTACTCCTTTCTTGCAAGAATTGTGTGCCTTGGCCAGGCGTGGTGGCTCACGCCTGTAATCCTAGCACTCTGGGAGGCCGAGGCGGGAGGATCACTCAAGGTCAGGAGTTCGAGACCAGCCTGAGCAAGAGTGAGACCCCGTCTTTACTAAAAATGAAAGAAATTAGCTGGACAACTAAAAATATATAGAAAAAAAATTAGCCGGGCATGGCGACGCATGCCTGTAGTCCCAGCTACTTGGGAGGCTGAGCCAGGAGGATTGCTTGAGCCCTGGAGTTTGAGGTTGCTGTGAGCTAGCCTGATGCCAAGGCACTCTAGCCCAGGCAACAGAGCAAGACTCTGTCTCAAAAAAAAAAAAAAAGAATTGTGTGCCTTTAGCATGGGAACAGTGTTCTCTTCTGATTAAAGGAACCATAGTGAAATTTGTCCTTCGAAACACCTTTCCAGATAGTGTCATCTCTAGTAAACAGCCCTAAAAACCTCTAAATGAAACTCACAGGTGTCAGGAGAACATGGAACATTTAAAGGGCAAACCCAGCAAATTAGCCAATTACTTCTGGGTGACAAATGGTATTTCCAGATGGTGAGATGCAGGCAGTAGTTTTGTGTGTAAGCACACACGTGAATGAGAATCTGAGTGACATGTCAGGGGCTTTTCCTTATTAAAAGTACATGGTTTAGCAAGGAAGAAGTGTTAGGAAATTCTTTAATTAGGTTCATATTTGAGCTTCTCTTGTAAAGAATAATCAATTGTTAGCTTAAGTTATGCCCTCTGTCATTATAGGTGTCAGGAAAGAAGATAAAGGGGGTCCCAGCAAAAAGGACAAGTGTGAAACTGAAACATGGTTATGATAAGCACACAATGGAATGCTCAGACACTATCGTTTACACAAAAATATGCTAATGCCATGAGCAAAGGTAAAACGTCACATTTCGGTAAATTATGATCTTCCGCATAAAAGGAATGCTAATTAATGCGTTTTCCAGGCTTGGGTCTTAGGCACATGGACTTGGCTGTACATTTAGATTGTATTTCTGAAATAATACATTATCAGTTATGGATTTTTTCCTCAAGAAAACAGTTTTACTGACCCTGTAGGAGCTCCATATTTTGTCTGTAGGTGACAATGGCTGTCTTTTATCAACAGGTCCTATTGCCTTTCCCTAAGAAGGTGGCATGTAAGCCCTCCTCCTCTGCCCTTCCCTGCTTCCTGCCTAGCCTGGACTCTGATTGTCCCCACTTCTGCCAACAGCCACCTCTGTTCCCTAGCACTTTGACTGACTGAGAAACTTGAGGCCAATAAATTTCAACTCCTCGTTGCCACCGCCTACCCCCATCATCTGTGCCCTAATGCATGCATGCCTGTACTCCCACCACAGTTCCCAGTGACTTCCTGATGGTTACAGCCCTCTGTCCTGCAAGACCTCTGTAGCATTTGACTTTGACGATCACCTTCTCCTCCTCAGTAGTCTTTTCTCCTCGGCCCTTTCAGACTCACTCACTAGTCTTATTCATTGGTCTCATTCACTGCCGCTTCCTAAATACTGTTGCCTGTTGTGTTTATTTCCTCAGGTGTTCAATTCAGTATGTTACTATCTTCTACTGGGAAAGAGAATGGTAATAGAAACCAGGATCTGAGTGTATCTGTTGCTTAGTGGGATACCACTACTTGTAGACCATCTAAGCAGGCAGAGGCAGGAAATAGCTAATAAATATATGTATATTCATTAACCCATGTGTCTTAGTTCAGGCTGCTGTAATAAACTGCCTTAAATAACAGACATTTATTTCTCACGGTTCTGGAAGATGGGAAGTCCAATATCAAGTCGCTGGTAGATCCAGTGTTTGGTGAAGGTTCTGATTCTGGTTTGCTGTCTGTCGTCTTGTGTGTCCTCATATGGTGGGGATCAGGGAGACGAGGGAGCAAACTCTAGTGTCTCTTTTTATAAGGGTCCTAATCCCATTATGACTCTCAGGACCTCCCAAAGGCCCCACCTCCTAATACCATCACATTGGAGGTTGGGATTTCAGCATATGAATTTGGGGGAGAGGATATAAACATTCCATATGTGACACAATGCATACATACGTATCTATAATGATTTCTCTATTTAACCATCAGTAGGTATATTAACCTAAACATGACTTCATACTTATGCCGCCAACTGTAATCCAGTACCGAAAGGTTTATTTCTTGCTTACCTGTAACTTTCCTCTCTGGCAATGAGAAACCTGGCTCCTGTCTGTCATCCATTTACTTTCTTGTGCAATTCAGGTGTACACATGTAGCAGTATCAGAATCGTTAGCCCATATCCCCGTGAGAAACAACTTTAGGAACTAGAGTCCAGCGTTTATGTTGTTTCTTTTGTCTTTACCTTACAGTTTCAGCCAAAATACCATTTTCCAAAGTTACTTAGGTCAGTTCCTTCCCCCTTCCGTCAACCATTCAGTACAATTATGCCACACGTTTATAATGGAGTTAGATTCATTTGTCATAGTCTGCATTCCATCCTGGGATTCCCTCACCCACTTAGTTGATGTTTGTTTTGTTCTTTTGCTTGCAGACATTAAAGTTCACTCTTTGTTATATACAGTTCTTTGGGTTTTATGACAATTGCATAAAATCATGTGTCCACCACCCAAGTACCATACGGAACAGTTCCATCACCATATAAGGTCTTCTATATATCCCCTTGGTGTAGTCAGCCAGTCCCCCTCCCTCAAGTCTAATCTATTTTCTATTAGTGCAACCACCAATCTGTTTACCATCTCTATAGTTTATTGAGACAGAGTCTCACTCAGTTGCCCTGGCTAGAGTGCTGTGGCATCAGCCTAGCTCACTGCAACCTCAAACTCCTGGGCTCAAGTGATCCTCCTGCCTCAGCCTCCTGAGTAGCTGGGACTACAGGCATGCACCACCATGCTTGGCTAATTTTTTAAAAAATTTTTTCTAGAGATAGGGTCTCACTGTGTTGCTTAGACTGGTCTCAAATCCCTGACCTTAAGCAATCCTCCTGTCTCAGCCTCCCAAAGTGCTGGGATTACAGATGTGACCCACCATGCCTAGCCCATCTCTTTTTCTAGAATGCCATATAATTGGAGTCGTACAGTATATATCCTTTTCATAATGGCTTCTTTCACTTAGCAGTATGCATTTAAAGTTCTTTCTTGTCTTTTCATAACTTGATAGCTTGTTTCTTGTTAGCACTAAATGATATTCCATTGTATGAATTTACCACTGTTTATCCATTCACTCATTGAAGAACATCTTGGTTGCTTCCAGTTTTTGGTAAACATGAATAAGGCTGCTATAAACATTTATAGACACTACATACTGGTTTCTATGCATACATAAGTTTTCAACTCGGGTAAATACCTAAGCATATGACTGCCGGGTGATACGGCAGGTCTCTGCTTAACTTTACAATAAACTGTCAAATTATCTTACAAAGTGGCTGTGCCGTTTGCATTCCCACAAGCAATTAGTGAGAGTTCTTATTGCTACACATCCTCATCAGCGATTAGTATTGTCAACGTTTTGAATTTTGGACATTCTAACAGATGTGTGGTGGTATCTCATTTTCATTTGCATTTCTCTAATGAAAAATAATGTTGAACATCCTTTTATTTGGTGAGGTCTGTTCAGATTTTTTGCCCATTTTAAAATTCATGTATTTTGTGTTCTTCCTGTAGACTTTCTGAGTTTTTTATGTAATCTGAATATAAGTCCTTCATCGGATATATGATTTTGCATATAATTTCTCCTCGTCGGTGGCTTGTCTTTTTCTTTTCTTAATATTGTTAGCAGAATAAAAGTACTTATTTTTTATCAAGTTCAGTTTATCAGTTTTCTGTTTTATGAATCATGCTTTGTTGTTTAAGAACACCCAAGGCCATGAAGACTTTTTTCCTATGTCTTCTATGAGTTTTATAGTTTTAGCCCTTACATTTGGGATTTTTTTTTATTTTGAGTTAATTTATATGTGGTGTGAGGTAGGGATCTAACTTTATTCTTTTACATGTGGATATTCAGTTGTCCTGGCACCATTTGTTGACAAAATTATCCTCTCTCTCATTGAATTGTCTTGGATCCTTTGTTGGGAATCAGTTGACCGTAAATGTAAAGGTTTATTTCTAGATTCTTAATTCTGCTTTATTGATCTTCTATGCTTGTGCTTCAGCCAATTCCAGACTGTCTCTGCTCAGCATGTGTTTAAGCTTCAGGGCAATCATGGTGACTTAGATAGTTTATCAAGCCCTCTGTTGTTGTCTCACCTCCGTATCTCCCTATTAATTCCCTAGTTAGTTGATTGGTTGGTGGCTTGCCCAGGCTAAAAGAGCTGCTGGCCTTCCCTGTTCACATGCTACCAAGACTGGAACATTAACTGACAGTGCTTCAAGTCAAGTGAGCCCCCTTTGGCAGCTACCTACAGCACAATTGCTAGGTTTCATGGCCCCAGTGGAATGCTCTGCTGAAACATCTGGGGGAAAGGGAAATGAGATCAGCCTTTGGCAAAAATGCCATGAACTTGAGCTCTTCCTGCTGGAACTAAATTAGTTTTCTGAAATGGCTATCTTTGAATTTTTATCCAAGATTACAGTTTCTTTTTGAAGAAAGGACTTGTTGATCTCACTCATGCCAGAAGTCCTCTCCCCTGGTATCTTTTGAATCTGGAATATTCTTCCTCTTTGCCTCCCCTCAAGCGCAGGTTTTCATCACCTCCTCTTGGGATGATCCCTAAGAGGTTAAGGGTGGTGACCTTAACCTTTTAATTGGTCTCCTTGCTCCAATTGTCCTCCATGCAGCTTCCAGAGTGAACCATCAAGAACATGAATCTGATCATGCCACTTCTTTGTTTAAAATTACTGTGTAATAATGAAAAGACAAACCAGCCCAATTAAACAATGAACATAAGTTTTGAACAGATACTTCACAAAGGAAAGTTATATGATGTTCAAAATTGTTATTCTTTGGGGAAGTGAAAATTAAAACCACAACAAGATACCACAACACACCCTTCAGAATAGCTAAAATGAAAAGGATTGACAATATCAAAGGTTGTTGAGGATGTGGAACAAGTGAAACTCATACATTGATGGCAGGTATGTAAAGTTTCTTATAAAACTGAACATAGACTTACCTAGGGACCCAGCAATTTCATTCCCTATTCAAGAGAAATGAGAGCTATGTCTCAAAAGAAGACTTATGAAAGAATGGTCATAGAAACTTGATTTATAATAATAGCCAAAACCAAAACCTCGAAACACCCAGGTATCAGTAGGAGAATGGATAGACAAACTGTTATACATTTATATATTTATACCACAGGATGATCTACTTATACATACAACAGCAAGGGTAAACATCAGAAACATTATGTGGAGTGAAAGAAGCCAATGAAAAAAGAGTACATATTATGTGATCCCAATCACATGAAGTTCCACTATGGACAAAACTAATCTATAATGGTGGAAATTAGATCTGTGGCTGCTGGGATTGGGGTGTGGATAAGACTGATTGCGAAGGGGTTGAGGGGACTTTCTGGGATGACAGCCATGTTCTGTATCATGATAGAGGTATGAGTTTCATAGGTATATGCATCTGTCAAAGCTTATCAACTGGGTATGTATAAGGTTTATATATTTCACCATATATAAATTTAAAAAAGGAATCATAAGCAAGTGTGGAACTCTAATAAAAGCTTGAGGTACACTGATGTCTGCAACTTAACTTTGAAATGCATCACAACGATAAGATAGATTGATGGGTAGAAAGACGGTGGACAAATGATAAATAATGCAAAATGTTAATTATAGTATCTGGATGGTGGAAATACGGGTGTTCGTTGTATGAAGTTTTCAACTTTTTTGGATGTCTGCTGGAAATTTTTCTTAATTTGATGTTGAAAAAAAAGAAAGAAGCAGTAACAACAGTGACAAAAGTCTCTTGAATGGTTCCCCATTCACTGTTTGAGATAAGTTCAAGCTCCTTAGTCAGCTGACATGGTCTTTCCACCCTAGGCCAGCAGGTTCCCATCATCTCCAAACAAACGTGCAAAAAGGCCAGTAGGTGCTGTCTTCAGTCTAAACTGCCTGCTTTCCACCAGATGAATTCCCACTCATCCTCCAGCAAGTGCTAAGCTACCCATGCCTTGAGATGCCCTCTTCCTGAGAGGCTCACTCCCTCCGTGGCCCTCTCTGCATTCCCCGCTTGGTCCTGTGGTTCAACTCCTGTCTCTGGTTCTCTTAGAACTTCCATTATCCTGGTAAAGAACCTGGAGGGGGTACAGGAGTGTCATTGGCACCTCTGGATCTCCGTCACTGGCATGTAGTCATAAAACCCTTGGAAAACAGACACAAGGAACCAAGTGGGGACGAGAGTGCTGATAGCAGAGGTGGGTGGGGGTGCCTAGGAAGAGAGGCCATTTGCTGTAGCTCCCCCTTCCCCATGGCAACAGCCTCTCCATCCCCAGCGGGAGTCCTCCTGTGCTCCCTAAGGATCATTCTGGGGTGGTATCTACTTCACTGCCCCAGCGAGATGTTTTACCCTCTCTTTCATTCTCTCTGAACCTTTGCTGAATTTCTGCGTCTGCTCAAAGCTAGAGTTTTGGAGATTGGCTCTCTCAAGTGGCATGCCTTGTATGGTAGGGAGTGGGGGTCTTCAGGGTGGGCCCTTCTGCTTCAAGTGCAAACCCTTTCTGCGTCGCAGAGAATACCATAGGGGAGCCCCACCCGAACTTGTCTTTCAGGGTATAAAGGTGGAACTTGCTTTGCAGCACCCAGCGCTTCACAGCACTGATTCCTTCCTTCCTTCCGCTCACCACCTCCTGCTGCTGGATTTGGCAGGCTGCACGCTGGGTCCGCTTGTTTATATGCTGCTTGTCCGTAACTACTATGGGCTCACAGGGTCAAAGCACTGCCTCATTTTTCTTAATCAGATTTGGAAAATGTTAGAACCAAATTAAGCACATTTTTGCCCCCAGATGGCAATTTTTAAGGCCAAAAGCATGCAGTTCTTTACAACTGAGGTAAGAATCAAACCCCTCACATCTGAAGAGATACAAATGTTGTGTTACAGACACGTCTGGGGCACATGCATAAGGCTATCTGGAGATGTCCCCAAGTGTGAAGCATGAACGCCCTGGCTTGCGGTTTGCAGGGTTAAAGGAGATGTTAGTGACTACGGTCAGTTAGTTGGCAGTCATTTCGAGCGCCGGTTGCTCCCAAGTGGAGCCTGTTGGTTCCCAGGAGGAATCTGCGGGAGCCTCGGTCCTTGACATCCTCGCTGGGCTTTTCACAGCCCACTGCCTCTGCTCTACACGCTCACCTCACAGGGGTCCAGACCCAGCGGGCTGCCTCCTGTCTTTGAATTTTCATGTTTTTGTTTCTCTTGTAATACCGCACACGGGAGCTGTGCTTCGGCCTCTGCGCCCACTCTCCACTTGGAACCTCCACTCTTCGGGTGTCTTCTGGGCCCCCAAGCTTTCCTTCTGAGTCTTAAAATCTTTTTAATTGTGGTAAAATATATATAACATAAAATTTACTTTCTTAACCATTTTTTAAGTGTACACTTCAGTGGTGTATTCCCGTGCAACCATCACCGCTATCCATATGCAGAACTTTCATCATCCCGCACAGAAACTCTGTCCCCATTAAGCAGTCACTCCTCATTTCCCCTTCTCCCTGGACTCTGATAATTTCTCTTCTACTCTCTACATCTATAAATTGTGTCCCGACCCGCGGAACCAATTATCCGTGGGTACCTGGGAGGAGGGAGTGGGAAATGGGAAAGGCAAGACCCAAGAAATGGAGACAAGACAGGAGTCTGATCAAGTCT
>CAUYSK010120358.1:0-19468 GCA_963575035.1 Avahi laniger
GAAGGAGGTGGACGAGGGATGGATGGTTGGAAGGAGGTGGACGAGGGATGGATGGTTGGAAGGAGGTGGAAGATCGGTGGATGGTGGAAGGAGGTGGATGAGGGGTGGATGGTTGGAAGGAGGTGGATGATAGATGGATGGTTGGAAGGAGGTGGATGATGGGTGGATGGTGGAAGGAGGTGGATGAGGGGTGGATGGTTGGAAGGAGGTGGACGATCGGTGGATGGTTGGAAGGAGATGGATGATGGGTGGATGGTTGGAAGGAGGTGGACGATGGGTGGATGGTTGGAAGGAGGTGGATGATGGGTGGATGGTTGGAAGGAGGTGGACGATCGGTGGATGGTGGAAGGGGATCGATGGACGGTTCATTGGAAGGAGATGGGTGCGTGGACTGACGGGTGACCGGCTGGTTGATCACGAGACGTGGCACTGATGCCCCTCGGTAACCTTGGGAAACCTCTTGTGACTTCAGGAAGGCAACAGCCCCCAGGGGAGCAACCAGGGCGTCAAAATCACACCAGACCAGCAGAAGAGGAGCAGCTTTTTCCGGTGTGTTCTTCTGTGAGGAACGCCGCCTTGCTCTGCCCTCGCTCAGCCGAGCTGACTGTGCCTGTTCCGAGTGAGCCCCTCGCTCAGCCGGGGCCCTCCCACCTCCAACGCCCCGCCCGCGCCGCGGCCACCGGGCCCTCGGCCACCAGAATGCAATTGAGAAATTGTTTTATTTTAGTAACGTCTGATCTTTTTCAACTTCGGAGATGGAATAAGTTAAGAATTTGCTATTTTTTCCTGTAACGTCCGCTGAACGGGCCGACCCACGCACCGAGTTTCCAGAAAGAGAGAGAGAAGTGCAGTCAGGCGTGACGGGCAGCAACACCCAGTGGCAGGCCTCGGCTCTGGGCCTCGATGCCTTGCCGCGGGCGACACGGAGCCCCACCAGGGAGCCCGTTCGCACGACCCCGCCGGGGAGCGAGGCCACCGAAGGCCAGCGGCGGTTCTGGGAGCGTCAGCCTCCGCGCTTTGATCCACACAACCGGCCGCCAGGCCCGGGGAGGCGTCCGCCCAGCAAACCTGCTGCCCGCTCCCTCCTCCCCTCTCGGTTTCGGACAAGTGACAAAAACCGTTTCTCTGCCCCGCTCTCTTTTTGTAACTATCAAGCCAAAGGGAAGCACAAGTCAAGGAAATCCTGTGTGAGGCGTCGAGAGGGAAAGAACCCTGGGGCGGCGCCCCCGTTCACAGCGGGGTTGAGGCTGGGCTCGGGCCAGGCCCCTGGGCTGGCGCCGTCTGAGCACCGAGGGGACGCTGGCTGCGTGCGCCACAGGTGACCCCGAAAACACAACCACACTGCCCCGCGGTCCTCCCGCCATCGGGTCACCCTCCTCTCAGCCCCGACGTGGCCCTGCCTCCTCTGCGTCCCCCCCGCTGCCTCCAAATCGGACGTCCTTCCCAGCTGAGATTTTGTTTCCAGATTCGTAGTGCCGTGACGCGCTTCCGTCTCTGATTCCCAACGGCAAGCCCAGGTGATGAGGAGCAAGCTCCCGACGCCGCCGGCTGGACGTGGCCCAGACGCGTCATTCCATGGTGGCGCGTGGGGGATGTCCAGCTGTCACCACTGGGTTCTGTCTTGACAGCTGTGCTGTCCCCTGGCGAGACTGCAGTTGGGACCAGGCCACCATGCTGGAGCAGCGTCACCAGGGAGCCTTTTCTTTTGGTTTTTCTCGCCCCCCTTGAGCTGCTGTCAGTCAAAGCCGTCGGCGTCGTAGTGTCTTTTTTTTTTTTTAATTGAAACCAACATACCAGCAATAGTCCGCTCTCCCCCGGAATCTCTAACATGCTCTGTTTACATCAATAAATGCACTTAAGGAAAACAAATTAAAGCTCATGTTACAGTTCGTGGATTTTGACGTGCGCGTTTTCCCCGTGGGCCACACGGAGGTGGCCAGGTGTCAGGGGTGGAGGGGTCTCTGGTCTGGACAAGGTCAAAGTAGGAGCTGGGGGCCACCTCAGCTGGGGGGTGCCTCAGAGGACACGACACCCATCCTCAAAGGACAAACTTGGGAAAGGAAGCTCCCAGCCCGGCCCCTCTGCAGCCGCGGCCCCACCTCTGCCCGCCTTTGGCAGGAAAACAGGCGTCACCCTCGTGACTCTACTTCCACGCCCCGTGTGCTCTGCTCGGCCCACTCAGCCAGCGTCCGTCCCCTTCTTGCCACCAAAATTCTCTGCTCGGTGCCTGATGACACCGTGTGGCCGAGTTGAGCCGTTGGCTCCGAGTGCTCCCCGCCCATCCCCCACCTGGTTTCTGCCACACGTCTCGGCCGCTGTTTCCCTCCCGCCTCCCTGGTGGCTCCTTCCAGGGCCACCTTCTCCTGACTGCTCCCCAGGGTGTTTCCTCTACCCGGTCAGGGGGTTCCCCAAGGCCACCCCCAGGTTCAGGGGTTCACTGGGACCCGGCATATAGCTGCACTCAGGGCCAAGATGTGTCGCAGCAAAGGGGTGCCGCACAAAACCAGCAATGGGAAGCACACAGGGTGAAGTCCAGAGGAAACCAGGCAGAAGCTTCCAGAATCCTCTCCCAGTGGGGCCACACACCACATGCTTAATTCCGCCAGCAACAAATGTGCAATACGTCTTATCACAGAAGCTCGTGAGAGACTCCATGCTTGGGTCCTCACTGGGGCCGGTCACACAGACGCCCTTTGCCTGGCGCATACTAAGATTCCAGACTCCCAGAAAGAAAGCACGTGAGGAGCACAAACTGCATCGTTTGTACAAAAGAAGTTTAGACTGGGTGCGGTGGCTCACACCTATCATCCTAGCACTTAAGGAGGCTGAGGTGGGAGGATCACTTGAGGTCAGGAATTCAAGACCAGCCTGGGCAATATCGCGAGACCCTGCCTCTACAAAAAATAGAAAAATTAGCCAGGCATGGTGATGTGCACCTGTAGTCCCAGCTACTCGGGAGGCTGAGAGAGGAGAATCGCTTGAGCCCAGGAGTTAGAGGCTGCAGTGAGCTACAATGATACCACTGTACTCCAGCCTGGGGACAGAGCAAGACCCTGTCTATAAAAAGAAATGAAGGACACGCAACACATGGCCTCGAAGGTGAAGGTGTGAGCAGGGAGGAGCTGACGTCTCTCCCCTCAAAGCAACCAGCTGCCAGGGCTAAACCTGTGGCCTCTGCAACCTCACGGACAGCTTCCCGTCCCCAGACGTCCTCTTTTCTGGGGCCCCCAAACCGCCTCTAAGTCCCGCGGAGGAGAAGGCAGTACAAAGAAAAGAGTTGGGAGCCCCTAGCCACACACTCCCTCTCCACCTGCCCTGGTGGTCCCCAGCTTAGCTGCCATCAGCATCGCTGGGCTTTCCATCCAAGGCCCCGATTCCTGCTTCTAGAACTCAAAGCCCCCCAGCGATGCCTGCTAATCGGCCACCTTGGGAACCTTCGCTTTCTCCATCCCTGCCTGAAGCCACAGAATTCTGGGAAATTGATGGCCGACGGCAATTAATAGCAAACGCTGATCGAGCACCCGCCCCGTGCCTGGCTTTCCCTGGGCCCTTTGCAGGTCACAGATAAGAGGCAGCTCCCCTGGCTCGAATCCCAGACCCGCAACAACCTTGGGCACGTCCCCTCCTCTGCAACATGGGACGGTCACAGTTTCCACGCCGCAAAGGGCCAGTGAGGTGGTGGGTCCCAGAGGAGAGAGAGACACGTAACAAGGACAGAGACAGAATAAGCTGCCAACAACAGCTTCGTCGCATCTTGTGGCCCAAGGAAAGAACCCACTTCTCTTCTCTCCCCTTTTCACGGGGACAAGTCACCAACGTAGCTCACGGGTTTGAGTAATCATTGCATTTGTCCCCAACTCCTCTAATTTCCCGCCCAGTTGTACCCAACCGGGCCAGGGTTCCTTCCACTGCTAAGTCTCACCTGATACCTGCTCTCTGGCTCAACGAGTCCCTCATTTTCCCACGTCCAGGGGCTTTGGTGGTGTGGCAGGCAAGGAGGCCGTCCCCTTGGACCCAGAGAGATGACACCTCGGCTTTTTTCTTTCGTTCTGTTTTTAGAGATGGGGTTTCGCTCAGTCGCCCAGGCTGGAGTGCGGTGGCGCGATCACAGCTC
Source organism: Avahi laniger (assembly GCA_963575035.1). NCBI lineage: Eukaryota > Metazoa > Chordata > Mammalia > Primates > Indriidae > Avahi > Avahi laniger. Next base: position 4,115 of record CAUYSK010120358.1, read on the forward strand.
ACTGCGGCCTCAAACTCCTGGGCTCAGGCGATCCTCCCGCCTCAGCCTCCCGAGTAGCTGGGACTGCAGGTGCCACGACCGCGCCCGGCTAATTTTTCTGTTTTTAGTAGTGATGGTTCTCACTCTTGCTCAGGCTGGTCTCGAACTCCTGGCCTCAAGTGATCCTCCCGACTTGGCCTCCCAGAGTGCTGGGATGTCAGGCGTGAGCCACCGCGCCCGGCCCCACGTCAATTTTTGAACATTTGCATCATCCCCGTCCCTATCAGCAGTCACTCCCCAGTCCCCCCGACCCCCGCCACCCCAGCCCCTGACCACCGCTTATCAGCTCCCTGTCTCTGTGGCTTTGCCTGTCCAGGACATTTCATATCAGTGGAGTCACACAGTGTGTGGTCTTTCGTGTCTGGTCTGGCTTCTTTCGCTCGGCATAACGTTTTTGAGCTTCATCCACGTGGTAGGTGCCGCGTATCACTGCTTCATTCCTTCACGAGGCGGAATCACATTCCACGGTGAGGATGGACTATATTTTCTGGATTCCTTCATGTACTGATGGGCATTGGGGTTGTTTCCGCCCCTTTGACACCTTGACTGTTGTCTCCTCCTCAAGCGTGTCCAGTGCATTCCTGCCCCAGGGCCTTTGCACTTGCTGTCTCCTCCTCTGCCAGCCTTTCCTGCACGTGAACTTGCTCAGCCTCTGCCTCCACAGCAGGGAGGGCCCCAGCAGGGCGGGGACCGTGCCTGTCCTGTCTCCGGTTTCAGCTCCGGCATCTAGCATGGTGCCCGCACAGATCTAGGGTTCAGCCAGCGTTGGTGGGATCTGAGTGAACAGAGGCGTCGTAGGAAGCTGGAACCATAAAATTGCATCAAGCCCAGCGCGGGCCTAGCCTGCGGACTTCCCCACTCCCTAACACCTGTGGTTCTAGCACTTTCCCAGCACTGAGACAGTATGGCGGCCACCTGCTGGGAGGGCCGACCCTGCATGGGGCTGTGAGCCTCCCACACGCCAGCTGAGGCCTCCAGAGAAAAGCCCAGATCTGCCTCCCTGGATGAGGCTGACATCAGAGGGAGGGGGGCCTTGGAGTCCCGGCCCCGCTGTCCCTCCACTGGGGCACCTCTGTCCCCCCACCACGCAGGCCGCCACGGGTCCCCTTCCTTCCTCTGGGGGCCGCGTGTCCCCTTGCGGGCCAGGGACCGCTGACACCGAGGGGCTGGGGCGCGACTCTGCTGTGACATTCTTGAAAAGCAGCCGTCAGTTTGCGGGAGACCACGTTGCCCAGGCAGGTCGGGGGAGTGAGCGGGAGCCTTTCCCGGGGGGCCTCAGGGGGCTGGGCCGGAGCGAGGCCCCGAGTTCCTGGAGACCCTGAACCCCACGCAAATGAGACCCCCGATGGCCGGACTTTCCCGGGGGCAGGGATCTCTCAGGCCCTTCCAGGCCCCCCCCACAGCAGCGTCTGTCCCTCACCGTAGACCTGCGAGCCCACCGGGCTGCGGGGGGCATGGAGGATCAGAGAGGTGAAGTGAGTTGCCCAAGGCGGCCCAGCCCATGAGATCCGGAGCCCAAGACTGCGTCTCCCTCAGCCAAGCACAAAGGCTCCGGATTAGGTCGCAACGAAGAGTCCTGATGTCATTACTCTGGACTGAGCTCCCTGCTCTGTGCTGGAGGGTGGTCGCTCCCATCATCTTCACCTCATGGAGTTCTATTGTCACGCCCACTTTGCACTGCAGGAGTGAGAGGCACAGAGAGGCTGAGCGACTCACTTGAGGCCACACAGCGGGTGAGCAAGAAGCCGGGTTCCACGTGTCTGTCTCCTGCTCGGGGCTTGTTGACCTACAGACTCCAGACAATACCCCTCTGCCCGCCACCCCGAGAAGCAACAGGGGGGTGAGAGGGTACCCGGCCTGAGCCCACAGCAGGGATGATCTAGCCAAGCTGGGCCACAGCAACAGGCGGGTGGAGAGGTCCCCAGCCCAGCCAGGAGGATCTGAGCCCTTTCTGCGTGAGAGGCGAGGAGGAAGTGGCTTCGCCTGTGCGCCACCTGGCCCATCCGTTAAGCACGGGGGCCACACCCAGGGCCCACGAGGCATGTGTAGGAGCTTCCAAATATTTGAACTTCTTTTCAAATCAGAAAAAAGAAAGAGGGCCGGGCGCGGTGGCTCACGCCTGTAATCCTAGCTCTCTGGGAGGCCAAGGCAGGCGGATTGTTTGAGCTCAGGAGTTCGAGACCAGCCTGAGCAAGAGCGAGACCCCATCTCTACCAAAAAAAATAGAAAGAAATTAGCTGGACAACTAAAAGTATATATATAAAAAAATTAGCCGGGCATGGTGGCGCATGCCTGTAGTCCCAGCTACTTGGGAGGCTGAGGCAGGAGGATCGCTTGAGCCCAGGAGTCTGAGGTTGCTGTGAGCTGGGCTGACGCCACGGCACTCTAGCCCGGGCAACAGAGCGAGACTGTCTCAAAAAAAAAAAGAGAGAGAGAAAGAACACACCAATAATACGCACGTGATAAGGACTCCAGTCTGCTGCAGGGGGCCTGATGCCGATGCAATTGTAAAATCTAATGTTAAATGTCTGCGGGTTTTTTTGTTTGTTTCTTTGTGTTTTGCTTTGACAGAGGGAGACCCGGCGTGGCCCCGTGCGTGCCGTGGGCCCCCCGCCTGTGCAGGCTCGGTCTGGTCGCAGAGCCCTTGATTGTGCCATTCCCTCCGCCCACACTCTCTCTGCACCGCCCCACCTGAGCCGCGTTGGCTCCCACCTGCCCTCCGTGCCCTCTCCCTAGGCCGGCAAGACCCTCTGTCCCTCCTTGTGACATTACTGATTTCTCACTGACAGAGTCTGCATGCCAGGAAAGGAGGGCTGGCACCCGTCTTGGGGTCACGCCTATGTCCCCCGAGGGGCTGGCACACAGTAGGTGCTCAAGAGAAGCTCGTCGAGGGCTAGGCAGGGGCGAGGTGTCCCCCAGCTGCAGCTCTGCGGCTTTGGGGGGCGGCAGACGGAGGGCGACTGGTCCCGCCTCCAGGGCTCCCCTGCAGGAGGAAACAGAAACCCGAAGCTGCTTAGGGGCGGCCGGCCCCGCCCCACTGACGACATGCAGACCCTGAATCGAAACCCAGGCTCCCGCAGGCGCCCGCACCGCCAGAACCAGGGTCTCGGCCACCCAGGGGGCCCCCAGGTACGTGCTCCACGAGCCTCAGCACCCTCCGGGCCCTCCCTCGGGGGAGACGGAGCATGGGGGTAGGGCCGGTGGGGTGCAGAGCGGCATGAGGGATTTTCTGGGGGCACGGGGGAGGGCTGCCTGGAGGAGGGGGCATTTGAGGTGACCCTCGGAACATGGAACTTGAGCTGGGGGGAGGGCACTCCTGGCAAGGGAACGTGTGCAAAGGCGTGGACGGGAGAGAGAGCAAGGACCGCCTTGGGACCAGAATGCGGGGAATGAGGAAGTGGGGAAGGCCCGAGACCGAGGTCAGGAGTTTGCAACTTAGTATGGCTTCGTGCATCACTAGAGAGCCCTTCATCGGCGAGCACCCTTGCCCCCTCCTCTGGGCCAGCACCAGGGCATGCTGGGCACCCAGATTGAAAAAACAAAAAAAAATAGAGCCCAGCCCTGGGTCGTGGGCCTCAGGAGACCCCAGTCCGGTGGAGACAGAGCCAGACGGAAACGCGCCAACTCCATGGGATGATGGCTGGGCCAGAGGGAGGACCAGCGGGGAAGGTGGGACAGAGACGGGTGCCAGGGCTTTGTCTGAGAGGAGAGGCAGGACAGCGGCCTGGATGAGGGGACATTCTTACCAGGTTTTGCAGGATAAACAGGAGTTCTTCCAAGTACAAAAAAATAAGCCTATAAACATTGCCCCGTGCTAGTTTGCAACTGGATTTACCGATATGACATATATTAATATATATACATATACATATACTATACCTTCCCAGGCAAATATCATTATCCCCAAGTAACAGATGAAGATATAGGCACAGAGAGGTTAAGTGACTGGCCCAAGGTCACACAGCAGCTAAGTGGGAGAGCTAGGGTTCAAACCTAGGCCATCTGGCTCCAATTCCAGGCTCTCTGTCGCTCTGTCACCCTGTTTTATTAAACATTTCTTAATAGATCTGTTTAATCTCACTTGGCCCCGAATTCCCTTGGGCTACACCCTAGAGGGTGTGCTTGTCTTCCCGCAGGAGAGAGTCAATATTGACTGCCGTCGGTCAACATGCCAGGGTTTCTCTGTCCCCAGAGAAACAGCCCAGTAACAAGGACCTTTTGAGATATTGAAAAAGTAGGAGGGGCCAGTGAGGGAGGGGTCTGAGCCCCAGTCTGGGGACAGAATTAAGGGTGAGCGCGAGGGGGCCTTGGGGCCGATTCAGCAGGGCACGATCCTTCTGCTGGTTTCGCAGACTCGGTGCCGTTTTGCAAATCGGTGCTGTTCTCTCTCTTTCTCCAGCTCTGTGCTATTGGCTCGCAAGGTCCAGGGTACCTTGAGCTTGAACTTGTTGAGAATGCGTGTGAATTAGCGACACGCCTGACACCTCGTAGGGGAGCCATCGGTGGTCACTGCGTCTGGCAACGCTGGTGGCAGAAGCAACAGTCTGGGCCACATGTCTCTAGCGTTCAATGAACCCAAGGCAGCCCTGGGCGGTGCGCACCGCGGGGCGGCTCTTGCATTCGTCTGCCCGTCTCCTCATCCCTCCAGGGACATTGATATTGACTCGATATTTAAATAAACTCTATTCACAAATTTAAATACGCTTATTTATAAAGGGAACTTTCTAGCCCTTGTAGTAATGCATAATAAGAGCAAAAAGCCAGATGTGGTGGCTGACACCTGCAATCCCAGCACTTTGGGAGGTTGAAGCGGGAGGATTTCTTGAAGTCAGGAGTTTGAGACCAGCCTGGGCAACATGGTGAGACCCCATCTCTACAAAAAATTTTTAAAAACTAGCTGGATGTGATGGCACATGCCGTAGTCCCAGCTATTCAGGAGGCTAAGGTAGGAGGATCGCTTGAGCCCAGGAGTTCAAGACCAGCCTGGGTGACAGCCAGATCCTGTCTCTGCAAAAAAAAAAAAAGAAGAAGAAAAAGAAAAAAAAAGAAAGGAAAAAAAAGATGAGAAAAATTAGCTGAGTGTGGTGGTGGCGCCTGTAGTCCCAGCTACTCGTGAGGCTGAGGCAGGAAGATCACTTGAGCCCAGGAGGTTGAGGTTGCTGTGAGCTATGATCACACCACTGCACTCCAGCCTGGGCAACAGAGTGAGACCCTCTCTCTAAAAAAAAAAAAAAAGAAAGAAAAAGAAAAGTGCTAGAGGATTTTGGGGAGGAGACAATGGATGAATGTGTAAAAAGTGCCATGCACATAGTAGGTGCTCAAGAAACATAAGCCAGTTTTAAACCCATTGCTCTGTCAAGCCTGGAGGACTTCTTGAAGGAGGAGCAAAAGATGTGAGAATAGAGCGAATATAGAAGGTGCACCAAGCTTGACTGTCCCCCTCTCTCGCCCCCAGGTGAACCTCACCCCCAGGAAGCCATGACAGAGGCCGGTAAACTGCCCCCACCGCCACCCCCACGGCTGGACTGGTTCGTGCACACCCAGATGGGCCAGCTGGCCCAAGACGGGGTCCCCAAGTGGTTCCATGGTGCCATCTCTAGAGAGTGAGGACACCAGTACCCCGTGCCCTCTTTCCTTATATGCCCCCACCTTGAGCAGGTTTTTATTTCAGAATCCTGGCTCAGCTCAGCTGAGTAAGAGTGGATGGAAGCGCTCTTGAGTTCTGGGCTTGAATCCTGCCTCCTCTGTGGAGGAGAGGTGACCTTGGGCGACTTACTTGCCCTCTCTGGGCCTCAGCTTTCTCCATACAAGTAGCCACCAGGCCAGCACTGCCAACGACCTGGCAGCAACCCCCACCTTGCCCGGGACAGGTACCGCCAACCAATGATGGCAGGAGGCAGCCTCAAAATCCTTCTTAACATACAGCCCCAAGCATCTGCTCTCAATTCATCAGGATGTCACCAATGTGTCCTTCCTACTTCAGACGGTGAGCTCTGAGGACATAAAACAAACAAATCCAGCCAGTTAGTTACCTCCAGAGCCTGGCTCAAAATAAATGGAAGAAAAGAACATTTATTGGCACCGTCTGCATACAAGGAAATTGAGATAATTCTGTAAAGGCCACAGAGGGGAAGCCTCGGGTATGGTGTCTGAGCTCTGGCGCCGAGCTGTCCAGTAGAAATAAGACATGAGCTGCACATTGCAATTTAACAATCCTTAGTAGCTGTATTAAAAAATGGCACATTCCTGTAGTCCCAGCTATTTGGGAGGCTGAAGTGGGAGGATCGCTTGAGCCCAGGAGTCCGAAGCCAGCCTGGGCAACATAGCAAGACCTTGTCTCAAAAAAAAAATAAAAGATGAAGTCAAAGGTAACAGGTGAAATTAATTTTAATCATATATTTTATTTAACCCAGTCTATCCAAGATATCACTTCAACATGTAATCTAAACTAAAAAGTTGATCCATGAGGGCCAGGAGCAGTGGCTCACACCTGTAATCCCAGCACTTTGGGAGGCTGAGGTGGGAGGATTGCTTGAGGCCAGGAATTCAAGACCAGCCTGGGCAACATAGCAAGACCCCATCTCTAAATTTTTTTTTTTAATTGGCTGGGCGTGGTGGCGTGCACCCGAAGTCTCAGCTATTCAGGAAGCTAAGGCACGAGGATCACTTGAGCCCAGGAGTTCAAGGCTGCAGTGAGCTATGATTGTGCCACTGCACTCACCCCGAACAATAGAGGGGAGACCCTGTTTCAAAAAAAAAAGTACTGTTTTCAAAATCTAGCTCTTAGCACAAGCTAAGAGCACATCTCAATTCAGACCAGCCATGTTTCAAGTGGCCAGTAGCCACTCATGGCCAGTGGCCTCTGTATTGGACAGTGCAGGTCCAAAGGCTCCCCATGTTACCCCAAAGATGGCTGCCTTACTCTGCGAACCCCGGATAATAGCACTGTATTAATGACAGAATGCATAACAGTGATCATAATAGCAAATATTTAGGGAGCTCTTACCAGGTAGCACGTCCCACACTCAAAATGTTGCGTGCGTTTCACCTGGTCTCACATCCGCCCCGGGAGTGAGGGTTGACTCTCCCCTCGAGGAAGCTGAAGGTCAGAGAGGGACAGCCCATCACCTGAGGTCACACAGCTGATCAACAGCAGAGCTGGGCTTTGAACCCAGACGCATCCGAGGACATCTGCTCTGTTACCGGTGATACCCTGACCCACCCGAAGGTGCCTCAGTGCGGGACTCGCAGGTGTTTGGGAAGGCGGGTGGGGACCGACAGAGACGGGAGGAGGTCTGGCCTGGGGTCACGGTCATCGGAGGCCTCCTACCATCTCTGGTGAACACCCCCAGTCCCTGAATATCCCAACTGAGAAAAAAAAAATGGTCTTAGGTGGTTTGTTCATTTAGAAAACCAAGAAGGGACCGGCCTCCGTGGCTCCGTGGCAGCTGGAGGCTGGGCGGTACCTGGGGCGGCTGAGCTGTGGCCATCTCTTTCCTGTGTGTGCCCTTCCAGGGATGCCGAGAGCCTGCTGGAGTCACAGCCACTGGGGTCCTTTCTCATCCGGGTCAGTCACAGCCACGTGGGCTACACACTCTCTTACAAGTAAGGCCTGGGCCAGGGGCCAGGGCAGGGGCAGGTGGGCTCTGGGGCTTCTTTGGAGGCGACAAGAGGTGATTCATGCCACAACTTCGCAGAGAGCAAACGGTGTGAGGGTGTGGCCAGATACCTCTGAAGAGTGTGCGGCTGCAGGTCTGGCTGTAACCAGCAGACACAGGCTCAGCAGTAACGGAGACTGTGGGTCTAAGAACAAGGGGCTGCTGGAGGCCTGAGAATGGTTGCCCTTCTCCCCCTACCCTTGACAATCTAATTAGTGACTCCCCGATTCGCGGTTAAGGAAACCCAGGGAAGTCCAGCTCCTTAACACCTGAAAGCCTGATCTGGTGTTATTTCAGAAGATTCGGAAGCACAAAACTTATTTTTCAAAGGGCAAATCCAAAAGATTCCAGGCCAAAGGAATAAACAAGTCCAATGGCTCGATAACAGAGCTCCCCACGGTGGCAAAAGCTTGGGCCAGGCGTCACACAGTCCAAGGTTCAGCTCTGCCATTCCATGCTGTGTGAGCTCAGACAAGTTATTCAACCTCTCTGTGCCTTCTGCAAAGGAATGCTAAAATTTAATTTGGAGTCTTGATGTGAGGATTAAATGAGATATAGTAAGCACATAGCCATTAATAAATAGTTGCATTGATTAACGGAGTATTTATTGAGCGCTTGCTGTGTGCTGGGCACACAGCCTTACGCTGGGGTCTACTCAGAATGTTTCGTTGTTATCGTATCTACTGCTCATTCTCCCCAAGCCGGGCACAGAGTTGTGCCTGTAGTGGCTTGTTTTATCTTCGCAAGAACTGAGGTCCACCTTAGTAGCCCATGTTATAAATGGGGAGACTGAGGCAGTGAGAGTAGCGATGGGGTGGGTGTTGCACGGCTAGCCAGCGGTGCTGGGGGAGGAAGGACGGGGAGTGGGATGTCCCAGCCCGGACAGTGTCTCCGCAGAGCCCAAAGCTGCTGCCGCCACTTCATGGTGAAGCTCTTGGACGACGGGAGTCTGGTGATGCCCGGGGAGATGGTGGCCCACGCCTCCCTGGACGACCTGGTCACCTTCCACCAGCAGAAGCCCATCGAGTTGCACGGGGAGCTGCTGACACAGCCCTGCGGGCAGGTGAAGGAGGGCCCTCGAGGGCCGCTGCCGTCTCCTTGGGACAAGCCTCCCAGACCCCTCTGCTCCCACCCGCCGCCTTGATTCTTGATTCTGTCACTGTCATGGCCCTTGACCCCTCCTGGCCCCCTGCACAAGGGTCACGTGCAGGCCTCGGCTGACCTGTAGGAATGGCATGTTTCCTTATTAGGCCCGGTGGACGTGGCCCTGGCCCCCAGGAACCTGCTGTGGGTGGGGCTTATTTCTGTATAAGTCTCAGTGGGTGTGGCCTAGCCCTTAAGAAACTGCTGTGGGCGGGGCTTATTTCCTTATTAGGCCCAGAGGGTGTGGTCTAGTCCTTAAGAATTGGCTGTGGGTGGGACTTATTTCCTTATCAGGCTCAGTGGGTGTGGTCTGGCCCCTAAGAAACTGCTGTGGGTGGGGCTTATTCCCTTATTAGGCTCAGAGGGTGTGGTCTGGCCCTTAAGAAACTGCTGTGGGTGGGGCTTATTTCCTAATTAGGCCCAGAGGGTGTGGTCTAACCCTTAAGAAACTTCTGTGGGTGGGGCTTATTCCCTTAATAGGCTCAGGTCCTAAGGAGCTGCATTGGGGTGAGACAGTCCCTGAGACCCTCCTTCCAGGGTTCATTCAGGACCCCAGCCCCGTCCCTTTCCCCTTCATAGTGCTAAGCTGAAGGTCTCTTTTACCCCGCAGAATGACCCAGAAAACGTGGATTACGAGGATCTCTTCCTTTACTCTTACACGCTGGCTGAAGAAGCCACCAGCCCCACCTGTGACCCCAGGGAGCATCAGAGACCTTCCTCCTGCCCGGTGGCCGCACCTAAGGAGGTATGTGACCCGAGGCTGGCACCTCCACCTGAGGGAAGGGCAGGAGCAGAGGTGATCAACAGCTGCCAGGGGAGGCTCTTTCTGGAGTGAGAATTAGGTCTCACACGTAGCTTGGTGCTCACAAACTTTCCAGTGCTTTCCTGATATTAAATTCAAACTGGAACCTCAACTCCTCTTTCTGCCCACCATCACTGATGGCCCTTCTCTGGAACCGCAGGACCTTTGCACATGCTATGTGTTCTGTACCCTGACCTCCCATGCCTTCCTGCAGTTCTCCTTCAAGGATCTCCTTCCCCAAACTCCAGACTCAAAGCAAGACCGACTGCATTCTCTCCCACATCACCCTGTTTATTCACGGCAGAGTGCTTCTCAGAATTTAAAAAGTCTTGTTTATATGTGGGTTTACAAGTTTCCTGTCTGCCTCCCCCATCAGACTGTGAGCTTTGGGAGGCTCGGGAATCCATCTTCCCTGTTTGCCGCTGCTTCTCCCATCCCTAAGAGAGAACCTGGCGTATTGAAGGTGCTCAACTAATGAGTCTGTGTAGTAGATAAGTGAATGAATGAATGAATGAATGAATATATCCCAGCTTCTCAGGGACGGGAGGACTTTTAGATGCCCCTAGGTTGAGGCCCAGGTGCTCTCCAAGCCCCGTGCACAGCAGGGAAGATCTGACAGTGGTGGAAACAAAACAGGCTGGTGCAATGAACATCAACAGAGGTGCAAGTCAGGAGAGGCAGTCAGGGAAGGCTTTCTGGAGGAGATGGCACAGAACTGGGATGTGCAGGGTGAGGAGGAATCCGGAACATGCAGAGATGCAGACAGAGTGTCCAGGCAGCAGGAACAGCACATGCAAAGGTCCTGGGGCTCAGTGTGTTTGAAAAGTAGAACAACAATAGCCAGGGTGTAGATGGAGTGGAGTCAGTGAGAGGGAGACTATCGAAAGGCAAAGCACATGAGCCAGCAGTGGCCGATTTTCACAGGGGTTTGGGGCCAGAGTGAGAAGCTGGGATTCTATTCCACGTGTGCCGGGAAGCTGTCGGAGACCTCGAGCATGACCGTGTTGACGGTTTTAAATGTTCCTTGTGGCTGCCGCCTGCAGATCTTCTGGCTTTTGGGGGGCAGAAAGGAGGAGGCAGCGGCAGCTTCCAGGTGGGAGGGACCAGAATGGGAGCCCTGGGGGTGGAGAGAAAAGTGGGTATTTGGGACGTGTTTTGGAAGGGAGCTCCTGGGTGGCTCGGACGTGGAGGGTGAGGGAAAGAGGGGCGTTGTCAAGGTGCGGGTCTCCTGGTCCTCCGGTATTCGAGAGACGACCCCAGGAGACGGCAGTAGGGGAGCCGAGAAGCGGGGCAGGAGAGAGAGGGCAGTGAACGAGGGTGCGTCAGTGGGTGGGTGACCCCTGTGGGCAACCAGGGCTCGGTCCCCCCGGGGATGCTGGGGACTGTGTGGAACACGCACCTCGGTTATGCCACCTTAGGGGCGAGGGAGCTGGGGTACTTATCCTCCAACTTCCGTTAGTCACTGGGAGATTTTAAATCTCTGTTACTTGCGGTCCACCGTGCACGAACACAGCGGGCCCTGGTGACCAAAGGAGGTCCCCAGGCAGAGTGCCCAGTACTGGCATTTGGGAGCGGGGCTGGGGGCGCTGATGTGCTCACGGCAAAGGGATATAGAGCAGGGCAGGGCGCTGACACTCATGTTTCTGGCCTGAACAAGTGGTTAGATCAGGGGTTGGCAACCTATGGCCCGTGGGCCGTGCCAGGTCCACCGTCTGTTTCTGTAGGGCCCTCGAGCTAGGCGTGGCTTTGACATTTCTGAATGGTCGAAACGAACAAAGTCAAGATAATATAGAGTCCGATGACATCCAAATAAAGCTTTACCCGAAAACAGGCAGGTTCGTTCACTGATGCAGAGTCTGTGGCTGCTTTTGCCCTACGCAGCAGAGGTGAGCAGTTGCGGGTGTGGCCCGCAAGCCCGAAAACGTTTGCTTTCTGGCTCCTCACGGAAAGAGTTTGCCAACCCCTGGGGGAGATGGTGCAGCCATTTCCTAAGATGGGAAGGATGGGGCGTGGGATCTGGCTTGGGGGTTCACACAGGGACGTTTCTCGGCCCTGGGGCATCCGGGAGGAACCCGGGCCACAATTTCCGGCGCTGTGGTGGGCAGGGTGGCCCCAGGTCTCGCCTGCTTTGGGTTTCAGGCCTCCGCAAAGCCAGTCCTGCTGGATTGGCCAAAGGAAAGCAAGCCGTTGACCGAGATGGACGGAGGACCCTCAGAGGACACCCCTTCCTCCTGCCCCCCGAAAGCCCCTTTTGGGGACGCCCGCCAGAAACTCTGGAGGAACCTCAAGATGCTCCCCCAGAGGGGCAAGAGAGTCCAGCAGCAGCTGAAGTCCCAGCTCACGGCCGTGAGTCTGTCGTCGCTCTGGGACGCCAGGAGATCGACAGTGGCCCACGGCTCCGGGGCCAGGGCAGGCAGCAGGGAGCACCCGGGCGCCGCGGCCCGTGAGGACAATGTCTGCAGGGACCCCTTTGCGGCCACATCCCTGAAAAGCCCCTCGCAGCCCCAAGCTCCAAGAGACAGGAAGACCAAGAGGTCGGTCAGCTGGGACGAGGTGACTCTGGGGCATAGCAGCTGGCACCAGCCAGTGGCGAGGCTTCTGTCCTTCCCGGAGAGCAGGCCGGAGCCGAGGGGCGTGGCGGAGCCCCAGCAGGACTGGCTCCCCGAGGAGTACCGCCCACCGCCGCCCTTCGCCCCCGGGTACTGCTAGAGACGGGGTTCGCCCCGGCTCCGGAGCCTTCGCCGTCAGAGGCTGCCACGGTCCCGATGTCCTCGGCTGGCATGGCCCACACCAGTCCTCGGGAGCCCAGGAAATGTAATAAAGATGTTCTGTGGGTCTGGCCCTGCGGTCACCACTGAGTGACCTGGTTATTTTAGTCATGATCAGAGTCACGGCGACGGTTCGAAGCACCTACTGTGTGCCAAGGCCCCATGCCGAATCCCCCTTGTTTGCTGTTTCTTCTACGCCTCTGAGCAAGCCCATCAGATAGGGTCATTCTCTACGTTTTGAAGAAGAGACTGAGGTTCAGAGAGGAGAGGAGGGATGACAAAGGCCACAGTGTCAGCACCAGGATTTGAAGGCACGTGAGTCCGAGCCCTTTTCCCACATAGTCCTTGCTCTTGTCTAAAACCAGAGCTGCACCTGGGCTCGCCTTCCAGTATGTTCTTGCTGGTAAATGGGGCTGTTCACACCTTCCTCCTGGGGTTTCTATGCACAGTAAGGAGACGAGATGTGCTGAGGGCTTGGAGCATGGCAGGCGCTATGACATCATCAGCGTCAGCTGAAGGGGAAGCAAATGAGCCTTTTTGCTTCAAAAAAGGGAGGAGGCATCACAGAGCCCTGCTTGGGGGTGGGCTCGGAAGGGAACACCAGGTTGCAGTGCTGTGTGACCTTTGGCAAGTCTAGACCTCTCTGGGCCTGTTTCTTCACCTGGTACATGAGGCAAACAAGCAGTCCCTCCTTCTCAGGATGAACTGGCAGGATGCATGCACAGCCTGGGGTTCTGGCACACAGTAGGTGCTTAATTTATTAGGGGGTTAGGGTGAGAGCGAGCTCTCTAAAAATGACACGCTGTAGAGTGGAGGTGTCTGGGAAGGTCCCCGAAGGCTGGTCTTGGTTGTGGGAATGACCATTCATCCGACTGACTGGAGCATGGGTAGGGGGTCCTGGGACATCCTCTGGTGGAGTGGGGTGGGACTCCCCAAATTCGTAAGTTGTAGACGGCTGGGATCTGGAATTAGGTGCACCTGCTTTCGAGCTGGCCTCTGAAAATGACTTGTGGTGTGGCCTTGGGCAAGTCACTCTGCTCCTTCCAAATGAGAGTATGATTACTCCTCGGAGGGGCAGGTGCCTCGTAAACTGTAAAGTGCAGTGCCTGCCTCCGTGAATGACATTCCAGCCACTCTCCATCAGAGGCCTCCTCTTAGCAGCTCTAAGGAATTAGCAAGGAGTGAAAGTGTCAGTCCCTTTGAAGGACTCAGGGATTAGGAGAAAAGAACAAACTTGAGCAGGCAGACCTGAGGTTTAGCCGTGGGGGGTCCTCCGGTGAGTCTGATCTCCCCACCTTATCTCTGCCCATGGAGATCCACCAAGAGGCATTTCCAGCCTTCACAGTGAAGAAAATCTAAGAGTCAGCCCCTTCCATGTACAAACAGGCAGATTGTGGCCCAGAGAGGGTGTGGCTACACCCAGCATCACACAGCAGCAGGCAAATGTAAGATTCCGGGCCTCCTCCCTCCCATATCTGCCAGTTTTAAAGTGGAAAATATGACCCCCCAAGAGGTGTGAGTCAGTGACTTGTGTTTATTCCCCGAGATGAGACTCCACGGTGGGGCGAAGGGTCAACCCGCCCCTTCTGTAGCTCAGTTTCTCCTCCGTGGCGCTGTCAGATGCGAATGTGGAAGGTGCTGTGTGCAAAGAGAAAAGGGGTCGGTGTCATCAAATAGAGGGCCAGCCCTCGTCATCCTCCCCAACACTCTTGCCACAAGTCCCAGAGGCAGGCAGGAAGCCACGTGGGGATATGGATCCCCACACGCAGCCCTAGGCCGTGGGGTCTCAGAGTTCGCATCCCAGCTCCACCTGGGACCTCCTGTGGGACGCTGAGCTGGTAGCTGCCCCTCTCTGAGCCTCAGTCTACTCCTCTGTAAAATGGGAATAATAGCTCTTCCTCCTTCCTAGGCCTGTAACGAGAGCTAAGGGGGCAAATGCTTGTGGCGGGACCCACAGGAAGCGCTCAGTCAGTGGTGGGGAATCCGCCCTGTTTTCATTATTCATGTCCCTGTCTTGCTTATCTGGGGTAGAAGAGCCCCTCTGTGCACAAAAGGACACCAATAATAATAACAGCAACGACAGGGGAAGGGTGGGATGCGGAGAGATTTTTTTTTTTTTTTTGAAACAGGGTCTCACTCTGTCCCCCAGGCCGGAGTGCAGTGGCGTGATCAGAGCTCACCGCAGCCTCCAACTCCTGGGCTCAAATGATCCTCCTGCTTCAGCCTCCTGAGTAGCTGGGACGACAGGCAGGTACCACCACTCCCAGCTAATTTTTTAAATTTTTTTGTAGAGATGGGGTCTCACTATGTTGCCCAGGCTAGTCTCAAACTCCTGGCTTCAAGTGATCCTCCTGCCTTGGCCTCCCAAAGAGCTGGGATGACAGGTGTGAGTCCCCATGCCCCACCAGGAAGACATTTGTTCAAGGACACAAAATTGCAGCCAGATGGGAAGAATAAGTTCAAGTGTTGTATACCGCTGCAAGATGACTATGGATAACAGTAATATACAGCAATAGTTTCAGATAGCTGGAAGGAGGATATCGCGCGTTCCCAGCACAAAGACATGATAAACGTTTGAGATGGTGGATATGAGAATTACCCTGATCTGTTACCACACATTACATGTGTTAAAACACCACTATGGGCCGGGCGCGGTGGCTCACGCCTGTAATCCTAGCACTCTGGGAGGCCGAGGCGGGCGGATTGTTTGAGCTCAGGAGTTCGAGACCAGCCTGAGCAAGAGCGAGACCCTGCCTCTACCAAAAATAGAAAGAAATTAATTGGACAGCTAAAAATATATAGAAAAAATTAGTCGGGCATGGTGGTGCACGCCTGTGGTCCCAGCTACTCGGGAGGCCGAGGCAGGAGGATCGCTTGAGCCCAGGAGTCTGAGGTTGCTGTGAGCTAGGCTGACGCCACGGCACTCACTCTAGCCTGGGCAACA
>CAUYSK010120360.1:0-12906 GCA_963575035.1 Avahi laniger
ACAGAGTCTCACTCTCTTGCCCGGGCTAGAGTGCCTGTGGCATCAGCCTAGCTCACAGCAACCTCAAACTCCTGGGCTCAAGCGATCCTCCTGCCTCAGCCTCCCCAGTAGCTGGGACTACAGGCATGCGCCACCATGCCCGGCTAGTTTTTCTCTATATATTTTTAGTTGTCCAATTAATTTCTGTCTATTTTTAGTAGAGACGGGGTCTCGCTCTTGCTCAGGCTGGTCTCGAACTCCTGAGCTCAAACAATCCGCCCGCCTCGGCCTCCCAGAGAGCTAGGATTACAGGCGTGAGCCACCGTGCCCGGCCAGAAATAAATTTCTCACAGTACTGGAGGCTGGGAAGTCCCAGATCAAGGTGCCAGCATCTGATGAGGGCCTTCTTGCTGTGTCCTCACCTGGCAGAAGGTGAAAGGGCAAGACAGAGGCAAACTCTATGTCCTCACAAGGCAGAAGAGCTGAAGGGAGATAACCCGCTCCCTCAAGCCCTTTCTACAGCAGAATTAAGTCATTCAGCCTACACAACTCCCATGAGGCCCCACCCTGTTGCACTGGGGATTAAGTTTCCAACACATGGATTCTGGGGGACACATTTGAATTATAGCACTGTCATCCAAAGATGCAGGTGTCCTCTGTTGAGCCTGCCAAAAGATAAACAGCAGAGCCAAAGAAATACTGGGGGGACCCAGAAAACCTGGAGTCAACCGTGCTTCTTTCTTTCTCCATTTTCAACAGCCAATGGAGGGAGAGTGAGGGAGGGAGTGGAAAGAAGCCAGAAACGCTTCTCTTATAAATTCTTCTTCTGGAGACTTAAGAGGGATTTTCCTTTTCTCTGCAGACACATGAAGAATGAGGAAAAGCGTTCCCATAAACTTTTCAGAGAAATATCATCTTTCAGTTGCCTTTTTGTCTACAAGTGGCTTTACATATTAAAAAACACAATCTTGCTTCTTTGCTATTTTGAAAGATTAAAAAGTTAGCAGCTGTACTAAAGATTAACCTGTTTATTTAGAAAGACCGGTTTTACTATTTACTTAGGCACCTGTGCATTGAAAAGAACATTTATTAAATGCCTATCATGTCTCTGGTTCTGTTGTGCTAGTGGTCAAAGAAAATAAGCCACCATCCATGTCATTAAAGAGCCCTAGCTGAAGAAACGGCCAATTACCTAATAATAATAATAATAATAATAATAATAAAATGTGATGCACAGGATAATAGAGACAGGAGCATTATACTAGAAGGAGCAATTAACTACTGAAAGAAAGAAAAAGGAACATGCCAATGAAAATAACAAAGATGTGGTGGTGACCCGATGCTGGCTTTGAAGGATGAATGGGAGAAGTCCACCAGGAGAAAGTGGGTAGGAACAAAAATATCCCTTGAAAAAGAATACATGTAAAATATGTTCAAATTTCACTTAAATTTTATTAAAGCAAGGAGACTTTTGCATAGTTTAATACAATGACAAGGATGTAGAGGTAAGGCATTTTGAACTAGTTAATAACCAAATGATTCAGGGAACTGTTCATTAACCATTAACAAATACCCCCTGCATACCTCATCTTTGGTTGATTTCCAACAGTAATATCTCAGAAGTCTTGGCACTTGAAATATAAACTTAAGCATTTATGTCCATAATATAAGGACCAAAAATATTTTGCTTCTGGGTCATTAAAATTTTTAGAATAATAAGCCATGCCCCAGCAGCCTCTCTCTTTGGTAGAACGCCACTCAGGAATGTGTTCCGTATCTGAATTCATGGGGGAAATAAAGTGGTGCTCTTATTAAGGAAATCCATTTCCTCCAAAAGGACAAGGTATGACAAAGACTGTTTTTCCAGCTTAATGTAAATTTCATAACATCGGCAGTGTGCCGTGCAAACTGCCAGAGAGAAAGCTTCCCACACGCCCCATCCACAGAGCACACAGGCTCAGAAGGGGCAGAGATCACATTTACCCCAGCGAAGATGCATCCTCCCCAAAGCTCCTAAGATCTACCCTGGTGAATCTAAGTCTCTTGAAGTCTTTGTCTTTATTAAATGCATTCTTTCAGGATGGCTGAAACGATGCGAGGCTTTTGGGGTTTTGTTTGCTTTTTCCCCTTTCCTGTCTCTTTCTCTTCACAGATACTGCCCCAGTGATTGAAAAGCCTGACCTGGGAATCTGACAGTTCAACTTATCTAGGACTATCTCTAAGTACAAGGTCGACATTATCTCAGCCTACATCCTGTGTAATTATAGTATTTGGCTGGCATTGCTGAACAGGGGCTGAAATCCATCAGGTTCTAGTTAATCTGCCCTGAGTAATCACAGCTGGTTGGCCGGAAGAAAATGATTATGAAATAACGTTGTTGTGTCTCAATAATAAAGATGGCTGATATTCAGGGCAAGCTCTAGCGAAGGTTAACCTTTCTCTACATAGCAAAGCTCTGGAAAATGGAGGAAAGAGGAATTGTTTCTGAAAAGCCTTCTTTATTTCAGATTTTATCTCCTCCTTTCTTTTCACTCTTACCAAATTCCCCACCAGTCCTGAATTTTCAATACTCTTCAGTGAAACACATAAACTAATCCTTTGGATGTTTTCCAGCAGATCAAACTAGCAATTTAATGGACATGAGATCAGCTTCCTTCTTTTCCATTAGTCTTTGAACGGAATCTCTTGTTTTATTAAGAGGCTATGAGTTATTCACGCTATGGATAGTATGATGGTGAATTTACATGTGATAGCAGATAACATGACAAGTGATACGTGTCATTGTGCAAGCTGTATGTTCAGAACATAAAACAGACTCACAGATTTGGGGAAAACTCTCCATAACTGTACAAAATGAACAACTCAGCATACTCCCAATCCAGTAATTTTGAGCCCTTCATATAAGAGATGGTCACAAAAGGATTTATCTGGTAACCATGAAAAGGCACAGACAGTGGTCTGGTGGTTAAGAGCACAGATTCTAGAATCCAACCTAGCTCTGCCTCTCAACAGCTATGTGACCCTGGGGAAATTACTTAACTTCTCTGTGCCTCAGTCTTCTCAATTTCAAAATGGAGATGATAATAATAGTAGTTGCCCCATGTACATGTCATGAGGATTAACCGAGGTAACATATCCAAAATATCTAGCACATTTCTCGGCATTTAAAGAGTATGATAAGCGTTTACCGTTGACAGTATAAAAACAGCTGAAACAGGATTGGCTGGATCGTGATGTTGTTGGATAGTCAGTAAGTACAACCTGCAAGATCTTTAGCTCTAAATTCTTGTGTTTGATACTTGACTTCAGGCTATTAACATTTAACCAGAGTCTCATAAATAAAATGAACTATGGTTAAACTCATCACATTAATGTATCTACTCATGAGAAAACAAGAATGCACATAAAAACAGTGAACCATGGATTTTGTCTGGCAGGGCAGAATGAGAGCAAGAGAGGACAAGGGGAGATGATTTGCTAGAAGCTGATGATGCTAGACCTGGTGGCTCCCAGGCTTTCCCTTAGTCTGCTGTCCTCACGGTATATGACTGGGGTCACTGTGGAAGTTCCTCCTACAGAGAAACTTATTTGAGTTTGAGTTTCCAAGTACACTTTGGCATTTATGCCTTGGCTATTGTACTCACTCTTCTTTCTTCATAATTACATCCCTAATGTAAATGCATCCAGCAATGATCCTTAATTACATCCTCTTAATTACATACCTACCGTAAATGCATGCCAGTCCCCCTTGTCATCATTTAAGTCCATTGGTTAATACTAAACAAAACAAATACATAGAGACACACAGGAAAACCATCAGTGGGAGCTTTGGAATCAAAAGACATGCTGAGGACTATTTATTTTTAATAATTTCTCTTAATTTGTGGCTATATTTAAAATTTTAGAAATTGCTTCTTAATTATTTAGAGTATCTCTTTTTCATTTTTATGAATCTTAGCTGAATAAAAGCACAGGAAGAAGTTTTGGGACAGATTTGAGATGTCCATTGTATGTCTGTTTATAAGATTTCAAGACACCGTACATACATTTATTTTCATTGATCCTGCAATATCTTTTATTTTAGCTGAATATAATATATAAAAGCCAAAGCATGTCAAAACGTACAGATCTTCTATAAACACAAGAAAATTCAACAATCTGAGTCATTATACTGTATTGTACAATCTAAAATGAAATCCTGCCTGTCTATTCTCACCAAAATAAATCTGTATAGCGTTTACTAATGTCAAGAAGACTTATTCAAGTGTCCTAATGGAAATAAAGTTTAAGATTAAATGTATTTTGAAAAGTAACAACCACTGTCAATTGAAAGGCAAACTTTTTTTTAAATTAAAGCTTGATTCTTTGGGGAAGAAAGTGCCTGTATTTTGGTTGTTGAGAAGAGGCTATTCCCCAGGCATCGTCTTTTTAGGAATTTGTACTGGGTAGATTTTAAGATCATCTTTTGTTCCTGAATTCTGTCTCTAGATATAAGGAAGATATTATACGAAATTAAATAACTTTAGAAAAATAGTAAAAAGTCAAACTATTTTAAACATACCATCATGAAAATAGGACCTTCATAAGATACTCCCTTTCCAGGGTTTTTTTTAGTGATTTAGGGGTTTTTGTGCTTTTTTAAAAAATAATTTTCAGTGCTGCTTGTGTTTCCATTCCTACAGTGAGCTTTCTAACATCTGTTTTCTATTTTTTTTTAATTTCCACTTAGGACCTTTGGCCTATTCTCCATGTTTGGAAAAAAACAGGAATTAAAGTTGACATTATCTCTATGCTTTCTCCAAACTGCATAAATTCACATTTTTAGCCTGTTTTATATCAAAGCGCGGGCTTTCTGAACACAAAATCAATTCACCTATTGTTTAGGAGGAAGTTTCATAATGTTTAAAATAGATATCTGCAACCCTATAGTCTGGGGTTCTGGGGTGCTGCCAGGGCTTCAGGGCAGCAGAATATTTGTTCTAGATCTGAGGCCACTGTGGGAAATTGCTCTGGCCTACTCCAGTGTTCTAGAAAATCCTCAACTCATGACAAATGAAGTTCTTTTTAAAATTATAGTATTTAATCTCTCACATGAGCCTGAAGAATATGATACTAATCTAAGATGAAAACTGTATATGTTTTTTAAAAACATTAGGCAAATGAGCAGAGTGAGTAGTATTGAGTATTTTGTTGTATTAGTAATGTGAATGAGACCGCAAAATACCTTGCAAATCCAAACCGAGGTAAGGCTTGCTACATTAATATTTTCTAATTTCTACTGACTATGGAACTACTTGTACTACTGCCTGGGACTCTGGACCTGTCGCAATTCCTAGAAGGGTCCAGTCAATCAGAACCTAATGGAGACAAGACGAATGGTTGAGAATGACCAACATCACCTCAGAGAGTAAGACAAGTCCTAGGAATGGCTGGTCAGCAAACAGCCTGCTTCAGCAACACAAAGGACACTCCAAACTCTTCAGAGACATTCAGATTTCTTAGAGCTTCTCCACTTTGTTTAGAATCAACAAAGAATTGTACTACACAATTTTGAAGAGTTTCTTTGATTTTTATAACAAACATGATCAATTAAGATGAATTGGAAGGAATACACCGCCAGAGGCCCCTTTTCACCCCCGCTTCACCGCAGCGCGTGCAGGGGGCTCATGGGACTGTTATGAAGGCGGGAAAGTAGTCAACAACCCCTGTTCCTCAGTGTCCAATTCAGTAAAGGTAATCCTATGGAGGATTTACACAAACTGCAGAAAAGCAGAGTTCCCTGAGAAGTAGAAACCACAGATAATTATATCAGTAATTATTACAGAAAGAGAATTATCTTCCCACCTGAGACAGATGACTGCAGGCTGAGGAACATGCTCCACGCTCATCCCAACCATGCCTCAACCCACAAGGCCACTTCACTAAAAGCAGAATTAACAAAAATCACAGCTTTTCTACCTTTTCTGTCATTAGCAACTAGTTTGATGAGTTTTGCTTAAAGAGTGAATTACTTCCTATTTATCTAGGCAACATGTTTTTATACATACTCTGCTACATTTTTCAATATTAAACAATGTATTGCTCTTGAAAGAGCACTACCGAGTAGGATGGAATACACAATTTTCTGGGAAGATGAAGGTGGGCAAAAACAAAAGGACAGATCTTATGATATGAGTCTAACCTAATTATTATTATCTACTTGTAACTTTGCCTGGGGCGCTGAATCTTTCTCCAAATGCTCTCTTACACAGTTCTTTGAAGTAACAATTTTTTAGAAATCTATTAATGTTTTTCTATTCCTAAAAGAACAATGGGAAAGTAACAAAAATGTTTTCCATGAAATAGAGAAGTATATAAATAAATCAGAAACCTTAACAAACACTAGCTATTTCTGCTCACCATCACATTTGGAAACTAGAAATTTATTTTTGGTTGCTTTTGTATTTTTTTAATTATGTGTCATAAGAGTGATTGTCAAAGTCATAAAAGAGGATCTTTCCTTGACACCAGAACTGTGAACTATGAAGCGTAAATTATTTTATCTGGCTAACCGTTTGGACAAATCTTTATTTAAATATGACTAACCCCATTTTTGTATTCTGTACCTATGACCCTTCACTCTTCCTATCCAAGTGTCTTTGTTTCTTTTTGAATATGTCTTATCCTCCATTGCAAAGCTTGCGTATTTGGTACCTATTTCCCCTTCGTTAAAAAAAAAAAAATTAGTCCTGGCATAGTACAGGCATACATTCAATGTTTATTTCTTCCTGTTTTATAAAATAAGTGTTCAAAGACGATTCCAAAAGAGCCAGTGAGCTTTCAATTCTCTAAACACCTAAGGCACTATTTTTAATGATTGCCCAGTAGTAAACACTACATGTACTGGCCCAATTTATGCTCCTTCCACATGGCCCATTCTTCTCTACCTCCTCCTGGCCTCTGCTGCTTGTCCTCCTTTCTCCCAGTTGAAAGCCCTGGACATCCCACCCACCATCTCCTCATCTTCCAGAAGTATGGCCTCCTTTGTATCTGGATAGTTAGAGCCAAATAACCCCCAACACCGAAATCCGACCCAGTGGGACCCATGGAGACTTCAGCTGATCTGGGGGCTGCAACATGGGGCAGGAGGGCAGGACCTACCTGGAAGTACAAGGAATTAAAAGGAAAATGTTGTGCCAGAATTAAATGGTTACGAGACATTTGTAAGTCTACATAAGGCATCTTTTTATAGAGCTTTTTTAGTGAAGGCTCAATCGTCAACATCTGTCTTTATATTAAAATACGCCAAAGGACAAATTCCTTCAACCCACGCTAGTTCTCATTCCCTGAATTTGACATACGCTAGTTCTCCCAAAATAACTATTGACAAAGCTTTTTGAAGTCAGGATCCAAGTACTTTTATTTAACTATCTCTTTGCCCTGCTTTTTATTTTACTGTTTCAAAGATGAGAAAACTAACATTGGAGATTGCTGAAGGCCACACACCATAAATCTGCACTATTAGAACATAAGGAGTTAAAATTCTGAAAGTTGCCTTTTTACCAGGCCAGATAAGATCCATTTAGCCACTTGGGGGCTCTTTCTGAAGTAAAACTTCTTCAGATTAGTTAAGGCACTCTCAGACCCTTGGATCCAAAGATACTGCGCATCCAATATGTAAGTAAGAAACAGGAGTTAGGAGTTACCAGCTCTGTGGTGACAGTGGAGTTCCTGGAAGTTTTCCCATGAGGCTAATGATGATGGACAATCAAAGTAGAGAATTTTGCATTATATATGTCATGCAAGCATAAACAGTGAATTGAAATAGCATGTTATAGCACTGATATTAATAATACTATATACAAATTCAATAAAACCCCAAATGGAAATTCATTTTTACAAAACCTTACCCTCATTCTATGTCACTGTTGATTCTAATGTGCTTGTGTTATTTGAGGAGTTTCCTACCTCCTCACCCCATTCACATACCTAAGAGACTGGAGAGCATACTTCAGGTCATGAAGACTGGAGCTGAGGGGAAAACACTTATTTCAGAGAGCCTTGAATGCCCCAAGTCAATTTAATCGTTTAAATCAATTCAGTACAATGTAAGGAGTTATTGAAGATATTTTTAGAACAGGATAAAAATAATCTTGGAGCTTCACTTAGGAAGAGTTCGGTGCTACATGTAACAAGAAGAGAGGAGGGGTAAGAAGATGATTTAAGACGCTGTTGCGCTGGTCTGTACAGCTTGGACTAGAAGCACAGGACACGTGCAAGGGACAGTAGAGTACGGAAGCTCTATGGTTTTATTTCTCTCTTTCCACTTCTCAGCTAAGGCTCCAGAACACCCATTGATTCCTACCTCCTTCCATTCTCCCAAAATAAGGTGAGAGGAGGAAGCCATGGGGACTGGTGGCAATAGTTCTTGCTGTTCCCAAGGGAAGAGTCACATCTGCAGCCCCTTATGTTGAATTCTGCTCAATTTGGTTTGAGTTACAGTTGCCCTAGGTTAAGCTTTCTGACTCTTTTAAAAATGCTAGAGCTAGCTGTAAGCTGATATTAGAATTCTAAATTTGAGGCCTACTATTAGGCTCTCATACTCCAACAAAGCTTTCTCTAGTCTCTAACTTAATAGTGACATAAAGATTTTTGTCCTGTATCTAGTGTTGGGTGTTTTCTATTTGGAACGGGTGTGTGCGCATATGTGTGCTGCATCACTAATTTTACCATGGGTTTAAATTCAGATTATTCCTTCCCATTTCCCATACCAGCTCTTAATAAAAAGTATTTAAATTACATTTCAAAATCCTATTTTTGAGGCCGGGCGCAGTGGCTCACACCTGTAATCCTAGCACTCTGGGAAGCCAAGGCAGGCAGATTGTTTGAGCTCAGGAGTTCGAAACTAGCCTTTCTATTTTCTAAAAAGAGAAAGAAATTAATTGGACAACTAAAAATATATACAGAAAAAATTAGCCGGGCATGGTGACGCATGCCTGTAGTCCCAGCTACTGGGAGGCTGAGGCAGAAGGATTGCTTGAGCCCAGGAGTTTGAGGTTGCTGTGAGCTAGGATGACGCCATGGCACTCTAGCCAGGGCAACAGAGTGAGACTCTGTCTCGGAAAAAAAAAAAAAAAATCCGATTTTTGCCAGGCCCAGTGACTCGCACCTGTAGTCCTAGCTACTTGGGAGGCTGAGACAGGAAGATCTCCTGAGCCCAGGAGCTGGAAGCAGCTATGTGAGCTATAATTGTACCACTGCACTCCAGCCTGGGCAATGGAGTGAGACCCTGGCTCTAAATAAATAAATATAAGATTTTATATTATTACCATTACTAAATAAGCTTATTATGACTTCTCTACATCTTTTGTAATTCGCAACTGCAATCAAGTCTCCATTGCAATGTTCCTCCTTCCCTGCTGCCTAAGCCTTGATTTATTTACTGGAAGCTGACACCATCAAAGTGTAACTAACAGACCATAAGACAATTTTAACACCTTCATGGACTAATTGCTAAAATTACCTTTATTTAATTCTCCAAGGACTGATCTCTGAGGAAATTACAACCTGATGACAACATAAACAGCAAACTTAATGTTAAGCCCTCATTGTAACACACTGGCAAATAGTGGTCCACTTGGCTGGTCTTAGTAAATCTGAATCAAATTAATACTTATCCAGTTCAGTTATAACATTTGCCTAAAAACGGCGTTATTAGTATGAAATTGAGTGGTTTAACTAAAGTTTTCCTGCTCAAAGAAAATAATTTTATTGTATTGGCCACTGATCAATTCTTTAAGAAAACTACTGGGTGAAGACTGACTTTCAGAAAAATTTTGCTTCTTTAATAGTTCTTGAGTAATCAAGGAGAGACTAACATATCACTGACTTCTGTATTAGGATAGAAAACCTTGCTAAGATAACTAAAAGTCATGCTTTCTCATTCTTAAAATACAAGTCGAGAGGAAAAAGAACTTCTACATGGAAATATGGAATCAATGAACTAAATTGAGCTAACACAAACTAATCCTGCAGAAAAGGGCTGCACTTCACACCAACCAAGGAGTCTTTAAACATGAAACCTGGCTTCACCTATATGATGACAAATATTATGATTCAAAAGAACATTAATTTTCTATCTAAGGAAAAAACTTCATCATTCAGACCATCTTCAACCACCATAAACAACTCTAAAATGAGAAAAGGTGAAGAAAAACCTAATCACTCATTAGTGATGTTTGTGAAAAATAGTTAAATTAGCCTGGTCTCTCATTTGTAGTTTAAAACGTTATCGAAAGCCACATTTTCCTGAACTAGTTATCCAGACAACAGCTTCCTCATTATCAAATTGAAAATATAGTTATCTAGTATTTTTTTAATATTTAAAACTTTAAAAAGCAAAAACCAAATATAGTTTTTAAATTGCCTTTACTTCTCTTACAATTATCATCATATGTGATTCTTCAAGTGCGCGAGTTGATGTCTTCTCTTCATATGTTACATGCATAACCAATGTCTACAGATATGGTTTGTCCTTACACACAAATGGTTGTCCTCACTGATGTATTGCCATAGCTAAATAATTTACTTCACTTTCAGACTGTAAATAGAACACGCACGGTTTGGAGCCACCGGAAAAGCTTGCACGTCTATGCAGTCTGTTTAGCCTGAAGTGCTGGAAACTTCCCAGTCATCCTCCGCAGGTCAGTTGGGGCTGTGGGGCAAGGGAGACCCCTGAAGGCAGCAAGAACCCGAAACACACTCAACAGAAGGGAGACACTGAACACATTCAACTTATTTACATCCGTGGAGGATCACCTTTTGTGGGATTCTTCTTTTTTAACCACTTTATCGTGGTACGATTAACATACACAAAGCTCTACATATTTAACGTGTACAACTTGATGAGTTTGGAGATAAGTATACACCCAAGAAACTCTCACCAAAATCTCTGTCATAAACCTGTCATCATTCCATCACTTCTAAGAATTTACTCCCACCTTTTTATTTATTATTATTTTGTGTGCGTGATAAGAACACTTGATATTAGATCTACCCTCCTTGCACATTTTAAGTATTCAGTACATTATTGTTAACTATAGACAATGCTCCATACAGTAGACATCTAAGATTCAATCATCTTGAGGGACCAAAACTTTAAACCCTTTGACTGATACCTCCTGTTTCCCCTTCCCCGCCACCCCTGGAAACCACCATCCCACTCTCTGCTTCTATGAGTTTAACTATTTCAGGTTCATCACATAAGTGGTATAGCATTAATTATTTGTTCTTCTGTGTCTGGCTTATCTCACTTAGCATAATGTCCCCCAGGTTCATCCATGTTGTTCTAAATGGTAGGATTTCCTTCTTTTTTTAAGGCTGAATAATATTTTTTGTGTGTATATACCACATTTTTATAAATTCATTCGTCTATGGATGGACACTTAGTTGCTTCCTTGCCTTGGCTACTGTGAATAATGCTGCAAGAAACATGAGGGTGCTGGATATCCTTTGACATACTGATTTCAATTCCTTTGGATACATACCCATAAGTGGGATTGCTGGATCAGATGGTAGTTCTCTTTTTAATTTTGAGGAACGTCCATACTGTTTTCCACGGTGGCTACACCAATTTACATACCCACTAATACAGCGCAAGAGTTCCCTTTTCTACACATCCTCACCAATCCTTGCTATCTTTTGGTTTTGTTTTGTTTTGTTTTTTATAATAGCCATCCTTTTGGGATTTTTATTATGTGTTTGCCATATGTGTCCATTACAGAAATTAGGGGGAAAATGGAATGGACAAAATTCATAAATAATTGTCTTAGTCCGTTTGTGCTGCTATAACAAAATACCATAAACCGAGTGGCACATACACAGTAGGAAAAAAAATATGTCTTATAGCCCTGGAGGCTAAGAAGTCCAAAATCAAGGTGTCAGTGGATTCCGTGTCTGGTGAGCGCCTACTTTCTGGTTTAGAGATAATGCGTTCTCATCATGTTTTCACATGGTGGAAGGGGAAGAGGATCTCTCTTGGGCCTCTTATATAAGGGCACTAAATCCATTCATGAGGATTCCTCCCCCATGACCTAGTCACCCCCAAAAGACCCCACCTTCTAATATTGTCACCTTCAGGGTGAGGATTTCAACATATGCATTTTGGAGGTTGGGGAACATAAAACATTCAAGACCATAGCAATAATGTCAGAGAGTAAGTCAGTAAAGCATGTTAAAAATAGGTTGAATAAATGGAATTTATAGTGTTTAATATAGATCTTTCAAAATAAAAAAAATGAGGGTTTTATCTTTAGACAGAAAGGAATGGAAAGACCAAACAAATGTTAAGTATTCATAAGGCACGGCTCATGCCGTCTTCAATTTACAGCTAAAGTATCTTGGATACAGCTCCCAATTTGTTCCCCAGATGTGCCCTGCTTGCAAAATGCAAACAAAAGCCAGAGCTGCACAGAAAGCTACAGCTGCAGCCAGGCCACGGCCAGCACCCTGCTCCTGTATCTCTCCCATAGAGCAAGTGCCTGTTGGCTTAAGGCACGTCTCCCCTGCTTTACACCCTTGCTTCACTTCCTGAATTACTTTCCTATTGCTGCCATAACAATTGCCACGACCGTAGTGGCTTAAGAAAACACAGCTTCTTAATTTATTTCAGCATATTATGGGGGTACAGATGTTTCTGTTACATATGTTGCCCTTGCACCCACCTCCCTCCCTAAGTCCGAGTTTCAAATATGTCCACCATTTGGGTGGTGCACATTGCACTCTTTGTGCATGCATAGGGAGGAGAGGAGCAAAAACTTCTTAAACCATTCAAGAGAGGACTCAGTTCATGTTCTCTGTTATGCACCAGGCTATCAAAAAATAATGTCTTTATAGCTTTTTTGAGGTGAAATTTTCACTAGACTATTCTGTCCAAATAAGAATTGTATA
>CAUYSK010120361.1:0-41175 GCA_963575035.1 Avahi laniger
CTCACCCAAATACAGGTTAAAGGCATGCCCTTCCCCCCTACAGTGCTCCCCGTGTCCTTTAATTGCTGATTTACCCCCTCCCCGAAATCCCCCTAATCCCTGGAGAGTATTTCTGCCATGTGATCACCCTAGTGTTGATCAGTTAGTACCAATTTGATGGCGAGTACAAATGGATCCCTTTCTTCTGCTCTTGTGGTGCCTCACTCTGGATGATGGGCCTGAGTTTAGTCCAGGAAAATATAAGAGGTACTAGATCATCGTCATTGTGTTTTAATGGAAATTCCATTAGTATAAAAATGAATCACTGTTAAAGTTAACCAGGCTAAAATATTATAACTGTAAGATAAAATATTTTTTCTGATGCAGAATAGAAAATTTTGTATAGAAAATCAAGATGAGAAAATAGAAAATGGTGAGGTATTAAGAGGAAAGTTTTAAATAGTGCTATATTATTAAATAAATTTGGGGATAAATTTGGAAAGACAAGAAAAATAATCTAGAGCTAATAATTTCTATTAGGAAAATACTAATAATTTCTATTTTTAGATCTGATAATTTACAGTTACATGAAATAGAGTATGAATTATTTTTAACTCCATCTCAATCATAATAGATGAATTTTAAAGAACATTAGATTAAAAAAGACTCCATTAAAATCAATGTTCCTTCTTCTGATAGAACTAGATAGCAGTGTAATTTAAATATAAACAGCCTCTCTCATTGAATATTTTCAACCTCAAGCATGAAAATTTAATTTTCCAAAAGACCAAATAGGTAAGAAGTTTTCAGAAATTTATTAAGCACAAAGTCTTCCAAATGGTAAAAAAAAATCTACTTCTAAGAATTCTATATAGTAAACTCTTTGGAGATTTCAAAAAACATTTATTTTTCCTTTGTGGCCTGTGTTTTTGTGTCATAGCCAAGAAATCACTGCCAAATCTAATGACATGAACATTTTCTTTTATCTTTTCTTCTAAGATTTTTATAGTTCTAGCTCTATGTTTAGGTCTTTGATCCATTTTGAGTTAATATTTTACATGGTATAAGGTAAGGGTCCAATATCATTCTTTTCATGAAGATATTCAGTTTTCCCAGCACTATTTATTGAAAAGACTGTTCTTTTCCCATTGAATGGTCTTGGCATCCTTGTCAAAAATCGTTAGACCATATACGTGAGGGCTTACTTCTGGGCTTTCTACTCAATTCCATTGGTCTATGTTGGTCTCTATACCAACACTACATGTTTTGATTACTATAGCTTTGCAGTAAGTTTCAAAATCAGGAAATGTGTGACTCTGAACTTTGTTCTTTCTCAAGATTATATTGGCTATTTAGGGTCTCTTGAGATTCCATATAAATTTTAAAGATGGACTGACTCTGTTTTCTCACACTCTATTTCTATTAAAGGATTACCTATAAAATTACAGGAGCATGATAATGTTAATTTTCTTCAGTTGGCAGAAACTGTTAAAATGTTGATTGATTTATGTCAGAATATTAATCCAGAATACCAACAAGGAAACCAAAATACCACAGTAGTTGAGTACATAAAATACAAAACCAAGTAAATATAATAGCATATTCAGCGAATGAAATCTTTTAAAATAAAGCAGAAAATAATAAACATGTCTAAATCATTAACTCCTGACCTAAATAATTTAAAACATAACAATTATTAATAGATTTATGGTTTCTCAAAAATATAAGTATTTATCTTAATGAACATTTGAGGGAATTTTTTTCAGTGACATGACTACACACACACACACACACACACACATACATTAGCAGATAATTTCTATAACCAATTATAGATAAAGATATTTTGTGGGTCCAAGGATGCAACAATACCACAGATGTATGTGGAAAATGTAACAGCTTATAACAAAAGATGCTAAAAAAATTAACTTACAGGGAATTCTTTATTCCCTTTCTGCATATTTTTTAAATTTGATAAGTTGGCAATAAAGCAAAAATGTCAGCACCACTCAACGTTTTTTATAGCTTCCAACAACTATACAATGAAGTTTGGGCTTCAGTGAATTATTGGAGTATATTGAATGAAATACTAATTTCAAACACATTTTCCAAACATAAATTTGAAATTGTTATCAAATATTCAGTGGGAAAGTGGAGGTGATGCTAGCCCATCACTAAAACTTCAATTGGAGACAGAGAGTAGTGCTATTTTATAACTTGTTTATGTTATTTCAAAAGTATAGACCAGAGGTCCCCAACCTTTTTGGCACCAGGGACCAGTTTCATGGAAGACAATTTTTTCACAGATAGAGGAGGGGGGAAGGCAGAGCTCAGGTGGTGATGTAGGCAATAGGGAGCAACTATAAATGCAAATGAAGCTTCTCTCACTTGCTAGCCCAGTGCTCACAGTCCTGCTGGGCCTGGCTCATAAGTTTCATGAAAGACAATTTTTCTGCTTGATGGGCGGCAAGGGAAGGTAGAGCTCCAGTGGTGATGGGCAGCCCGGTTCCTAACAGGCCACAGACAGGTACCAGGCCATGGCCTGGGGGTTGAGGACCACAAGTATAGACTATAAATTGTATACTTCAGAAAATAATCCCTTTTAAACTTATTTGCCTTTGACTAATTTGGAATAATGACACAATATTATAGGCAAAGTGACTCAAAAATAAGAATTCAGTCTACCTAATCACCTTGAATACATCAAAGAGTTAAGAAATTATTCTAAGAAAAATAAAGCTATCTTTATAAAAAATATATATTATTTATGATGTGGTGGGACATAGTACCAAGATTCCCCTACCTGCTGGGAGAGCTGACGGACGACCACTCTGAGCCATCAGCCCTTTTCCTGAATTGGCTTTGCTAAAGAGACTCACCTTGTCCAAGGACATACCTCCTTCCTGGGCAGCCAGTGTGTCAACCTCTTCTCAGCATGGGGACATAATGGCCAATCTCCCTTACTCCAGCTCCTGACAACTAGGAAGAGCCATTCCAGCTCCAGATCCTATAGTTTAGTCGGCTTTGGCCTTGAGACTGTATCACAGGCCAATTTTTCCCTCTGCTCAATCCTGCTTCCTTCCCTTCCCTTCCCTTCTCTTCCTTTCCCTTCCCTTCCCTCCCGCCATCTTCCCTTTTCCTCCCAAAGGTGTTGCTCTCAAGAGAGTTCACCAATAATTTTTTTGCTGCTGATATATATCACAAGTCTATTTCCTAGGGAACCAAATCTACAGCATTCACTAAACAAATGCTCACCCCCGACACTGAAAAGAACTTCTCCAATGCAGAAAACACTAGTGAAAAAAGATGAAAGAAAACTCATTTTTCCTGCAAATCTTGTTATCAACCTATATATGATACAAGAATATCATCGTAAATGAAAAGTTTAAGATACTAGAAGAATGACAAGTCCTTTTTCTTGTTCCAGATCTGTATTATTCTTTTACAAGCAAGATAATGTCCCAGAAGTTGAAATAAATTATTTGTAATGGAATGTTATTATATGAATCACCTTATTTCCTGGACCTTTCATTCCTTTAGTCATCACATATTTATTCATCACTTTAAGTATCCATTGCTACCTAATAAATTGCTCCAAAAAGTAGTAGCTTAAAACAACAAACATCTATTATCACACATGGTTTCTGAGGATCAGAAAGCAAGAGAGCATTTTAGCAGGGTGCTGTTGACCAGGATCTCTCAGAAGGATGAAGAAAAGCTGTTGGCCTGGTCTATAGTCATCCCAAAGCTCTGCTTGGACTGGAGAATCCACCTCTAAGCTCACTCATATTGTTGTAGACAGGACCAGAGGCTGCAGTTCCTTTTCTCCTGTGTCTTTCCACAGGGTTTCTCACAATATGGCAGAGAGCTTCCCCCGGAAAAGCAAGCAAGCAAAAGAGCACCTAAGGTGGAGGCTACAGTACTTCATTGCCTAATCTCAGAAGCGATATACCATCATCTCTGCTGCATTCTATTGGTTACACATATCAACTCTGCTACACGTAGGAGGAGACTCAAAAGGATGTGGACACCATGCGGTGGGCACCCATGGGGGCCATCCTCAGAGTCTGGCAAACAAAAGCACCTTTCTACTGGTTGATCAATGCACTAGGCATGAGGAGAAGACAGACGTGATCCCTTCTTTCATGGATCCTCTATCCTAAAAGCAAAACTGACCTTATAACAAACAATTATGTTTCTGTTGTTATAAAACTTGTCATGGTGCTATAGGCATGTATGATATGGAAATCTCTGAAGGCTTCTCTGAGGATTTATTGTATCAATTAAGCCCTAGAGGATAAATAGCAGTACCTGGGTGAAAAAGCTTTAAGGGCAATATGAGGGATTTAGTTTTGAGGAAAGACGGTGTTGAAATAAGCCTCAAAATTGAGAGAATGTAGAAGAAAAGCATGTATGCTCTGCTTTAGAAACACATAGGATTAGAAATATGTTTTTCCATTAAGAATGGAAGTCAGTTTCTGAAAAGTAAATAACTTGGTAGCTTATATTTTGAAGGCTGAGAGGTAGGTCTCGAAGCAGCTAAATGTCTAATTTGACTAACTTGTTCTTCTTAAGCTCCTGACACCCAAGGACAAGGCAAAAACTTTCCCAGTGTCAATAAAGCTGTTTATTTACTTTCCTGTTACAAACATTAAGCCCCTTCATGTAACTAGTTGTTTAAAATGCTTGCAAAACATAATTTAGTTAATTACTTGAGTCATAAAATGACAACTATTGTGAAAATTAATGATGGCTTAACAGCTATAACTGTTGTTGTACATGAATCATGGTCAGCTTACTAAGCTTTTGCTAAAGGTGTTCTATACTCGGAGGCAATAAAAATATAATTTTCAAATACGTCATTAAAAGAACTATCTTATGGTTCTGTTTCTGTGACAGTAGAACTTTTTTAACAAGGTAATTTCTAAAACTTCTTTTCCACAAAGCTCAGACCTGAAGATGCTGGGAAAAAAGGTAAGGAAAAATTCCTTCTCTTATTTACAAATCTCTGCAATTTTTTCATATTAAATAACACTGTATTTGTTAAAATAGGTACCTGACCCGACCTCTCCACCACTGTGAAAATCCTTCCTTATGGGTGTGTGGAGTGTGTGTGTGTGTGTGTGTGTGTGTGTGTGCATGCGCACGTGTTGGAGACACTGGAGTGAAACGGGTTCTCACAGCATGGCCCCACACTAGCAGCATCAGTATCACCTGGAAATAGGTTAAAAAGGTAAATCGTACCCCCCAAACCCCCAAAAAGAACTGAATCAGACAATTTTGTGGGTGTAGCTCAGCAATCTAGTTTTTTAACAAGCTTTCCAAGTGATTCTGATTTGCTCGAGTTTCAGATCCACTGCGGTATGGTGTACATTGTTTTCAACTCCTTGTTATTAATTCTGTGACTAATCAGTGCCCACAAGTTGTCTTTTGGGGTTGGTATTCAGCAGTGAATGTCACCGACTATTCCCTTCCACCTACCAAAGTTTCAGGACGTGTGAGCCAAGAGCCAAGATGTGTTGACAAAGGGTCACGTACAACTTTCCCAAGCCTTCCTCAAGTGTAGCATTAAGTTAGAAAAAGCAGACCTTTGGCACACAGTGATTTAATTAATATTAGCTTTGGAAAAGAAAGAAATGGGGCACAGGAGGAAATAGTCTAGATGGCAGTCGGGAAATCTGGACAGACTCTGTATCTGACACTGCGAAATGGTGTGACCTTCCGTGGCTTACCCTCTCATGTCCTCAATTTCCTTGTCTATGAAATGAGAATTTGCAACCACTGTTTGATCTTCAGTTGTCCACCAATTATACCTTTTTAAAAGGATTTTCCTCCTGCATTTAGCTTAAATATTTCTTCAGAAATACATCATGGCTAGGGTGATCAAATATCAATGTCTGCTTAGGGCTTTCCAGTTTTAGCTCTGTAAGTTCCATATCTTGGAGAATTTCTGTCTCATTTCCACCACTGACATGTTTTCAGTATTCAGTAACATATTAGTTATCTCTCTTTTTCAGGTTAAAGCTTCCATTTGAAGGTACAGCCAATCATGTTCTCACCTAGTAGGAATAAGTGTATCCCGAGCATTTACTAAGCCTACAGAGGCAATTTCAGTCTACTCTCTGTGCTGTGCCTCAGCTTAAGATGAGGTTTTTCTCACTGTCTGCAAACTAGACCTTGAGAAAGTTGTCTTGGGGTTGGACTGGATTGGGAATAAGCAAATAGTCATACGTCTACAGCAATTACTCTTCAACAGCCTTGGCAGCTCCAGCGATCTCCTGTACCAGATCATTCAGCCCTAACTATTTAATACGTTCTGACCTTGTGTGTCTCCACCCATGATTTAAATTCCAGGAAAAGGGAATCTGATTGACATAGCTTGAATGGTGATCACCACTGTGGCGAGAAGGGTGGAAGACTGTGGCTGGCCAAACGTGAATCACACGGTGTGTGTTGGGGCAGGAAATAGTTACTTCAACCAGAGGCCAATATTAAAATCACATGGGGTGGGGTGAAGCTTTTTCAAGCTTCACATGCAATGCCCACTACCCATCCTCGGATTTTCTCTGTGACATGGAAGAAGAGAAAAGCATGGCTCACAAGGAAAACTCCCCCAGTCAATCCAGAGTCCCTGATGTTAGCTATGAACCACTGTTTTAGAGAGAGAAAAGTCCTCCTCATTTCCTTCCTGGATTTGCATCTTAATTTTGGTAAGAAAAGCAAAAGAGGAAAGATTTATTTGTGAATTTTGAAAAAAAAAATGCATAGATCATTCTTTACAGAAGACAGAGGTTGAGAAAGAAAAGTTAACATGCAGAGGAATTTTGAGAGGAGAAGAGAAAACTTGAGGATGATCACACTGAATGGCATGGGTTTTCACATCAAGAACTGATGCTTCAGCTGGGATGGAGGTGTGATATGGTGATTGGAAAACATCTGCAAGACATACTACCAGCTTCCTACTAGGTGTAGTCATTAAACCATCATCTGAGAGTTATAAAGAATTGAGCAACTAGTGTTAC
Organism: Avahi laniger; assembly: GCA_963575035.1. NCBI lineage: Eukaryota > Metazoa > Chordata > Mammalia > Primates > Indriidae > Avahi > Avahi laniger. The sequence continues at coordinate 7,002 of CAUYSK010120361.1, forward strand.
AAGTGCCTTTTAATGGGCTTAATTATCTGCAGGCATCTAGTGGTTAGTTGAAATCTGGGATTTATGTTTGAAATAATTTCTGTTTATTTTGTTTCTGATTACAAAATTAGTATGTGTTCACTGTAAGAAATTTAGAAAATACAAACAAAAACAAGAAAAAAAGAAAAATTTTAATGCTAAGAAATACCTATTATTACCATTTTGTTGTATATCCTTTCAGGATTTTTTATGCATATGTGCAAATATTACTACAATTTAAAATACATATTTTTCTTTCAACATAACAATTACGTATCTATTATCGAATTGTTAGAAAATATCAAAACACATATAGAATAAAATAGATAACACTCAAACATTTAATGTGTATCTGTATATATTTTCTCCACTAAAAATAGATCATGGGCCAGGCGCAGTGGCACATGCCTATAATTCTAGCACTTTGGGAGGCCAAGGCAGGAGGAACACCTGAGGCCAGCCTGGAAACATAGAGAGACCCCATCTCTACAAAATATACACATAAAAAATTAGTCAAGTGTAATGGCACACGACTGTAGTCCCAGCTACTCAGAAGGCTGAGGCAGGAGGATTGCCTGAGCCCTGACATTTGACTTTGCAGTGAGCTATGCTTGTGCCAATGCACTCCAGCCTGGGCAGCAGAGTGAGGCCCTATCTATTTATCTATCATCTATCTATCTATCTATAGAGAGGGAGAGGATCATGATGCACGTTCTGCTTTGTAACCTGCTTTTCTCACTTAAAGATATCATCCTACTTCATGAGCTATCATGTAGCCCCTATTCCAGTGGTTCTCACCCAAAATCTATTTTTCCTCAGGGGACTTTTGACAATATTTGGAGACATTTTTGGTTTTTACAACTAGGAGCAAAGGTACTATTGGAATCTAGTGGGTAAAGGCCAGGGATGCCACTAAACATCCTGCAATCACAGGTTAGCCTCCAACAACACAAAATAAATATCCATTCTAAATGTCAGTAGTGCTGAGGTTGAGAAACACTGCTTTTTTCCATAAAGTCTCCCCCTCTTTGCAGATATAAAAGTGTCGAGATCTCTAAGATCCCAATCCATCCTGCAAATAGTGCCAATAATCCTTCCTTCTCCCAAACTAAGAACCAGATTTTGCAGGGAGAAGGATGTGCTCCAAAACCTTCTAGCTTATGTTTACTCTGCTGACTAGTGCCTGGATTCATGGGAGGATCCAACAGGTCTACAACCTCTGAGATGTTCTCCGAGAATATTGCATTGACAAAAATAGGTGATGCTAAACCATTTCTTTTGTTGTTCTCCCTATGACTCCACTCAGGATCCCATCCAGTCTTTACTGTTTGTACCACATTCCATCAATTTGGGAGCCAAGATTAGGTGTGGAGACCCGCCTCCTTGAGGACCATGGCATGCTAGGAAGGTTTGAGGTCCCAGAATGCCTGACTTGGTCCCTGTGCTACCCATTCTTGGTGACAACCCTAAAAGTAAGTGGTTTTCTTTCAAATATATGCCAATCATATTCTACATTTGAGACCCAAACTCTGCAAAGAATGACCAGCTTATTTTTCATTGTATCTTATAGATACTAGTTAGAGGTGAATTGACCTCTTTTTTTTAATGCAAGACTGTTTTCTCATTTGAGACACTTATTTCTAACTGATCATAGTCTCAGTTTTTATTTAATTCTATTTCTCATCAATTTTAATGGCAAAATCAAATTCTATTATATGAATGGACTATAATTTAAACAATCTCTTACTAAATATACAATGGATAGTCCATTTTTCCCTATTATATTATTAGTATAAAAAATAACATTTTGACAAGTATCCTTGTCCATATATCTTTATGTCGTGTTTGATTGTTTTTCTAGGCTAAATTTCTAAAGTGAAATTACTGCTGTAAAAGGTATGCCCATTTTGAAGTACAGTTGTAATGATACATAAACCTGCCAAACTTGTGTGAAAGTTCCTCCTCACATCCCCTCCTACTCTGAGTTTTGTCAATGTTTCAAATCTTTGCAAATATATGAGGTTAAAAAAAATATTTGATTTCTGGTGTGGCTGTGCATAATTTCAATGTTTACTGCCATTTGTATTTTTTGTGAAATTTTTGTTTTTCCTGAGTTGGTGTTTCTTTTTTTTATTTGTAAGACTTGTCTTTTCTGGAAATATATTTTGCAAATATTTTTCCTAGATTATTTTTGATCTTTATTTTATAATGTGTCTTTCTGAATAGAGGTTAAATTTTTTGTAGCCAGATCCATCAATCTTTTATAGTTTCTAGCTTTTGTGTAATGATTACAGTATTCCTACCTCCCCACCCCATTTCTACCCTTTTTTTTCTAGAGAGTGGGAAGGTATGAGGATTAAAGTATGGCTTTAAGATCTGTTTAGTCTTGATTTGGCTGAGAATGCATTATGTTTGGCCTCATTGATTTTACATGGCCTTTCTCTCCCATCAATGTGTCTAATACTGCACCAACGAACATGTTTCCATGTGGTGAGCAAATCTTTCCTCATTATTGCTCTTCTTCATTATTTTATACATTTAGTTTTCCCAAGTACCCTTTATGGGTAGAAAAAAACCCTCATTAATTTCTCTTGAAAGTAAAGTCAAATTTTGATACATTTAATAGGAAAACTGACATCTTTACAGTATTGAGTTCTCTTAAGAATATGATATGCTTCTACCTAAATATTACAGACGGCCATTAATAAGTCATTATAACTACATAGTTACTATATCTATCATTTAAGCAGAAAAAGTGAACTGTGGTAGTGAAAAACCTTCATATGTGTTGTGTCTGCCTCCCCCTCCCAGGCCTCACTCTCCTCTTTCCATACTCCTGCATCTCCAAGTGCACTCCAGAACAAAGGACTAGTGCACATTCATTTGCTGCAAGTTCTGCTTTCTGAGCCACCCAGGCTAAGGCAACAAAACCCAACAGGGACATGGATAAAGCACTTGAAAGGGCACTTCACAGAAACCTCAAATTGCCAACGAACCAATTAGCTACCAATAACTCAATAATATATACTAAGCCTCCTACAATATCAGGAGGATGCAACCTAAAATCACCCTCAAATACTATTATTATGAAGCCACCAGATGACAAACATCAACAAATGCAACAAATGTGGGTAATAAGGTGGGAAATCTCTATTACATTGCTGCTAACACTGTAAATTGATACAACCGCTTGAGAAAATAGCATAGCATTACTCAGAAAAGTGAAAAATATCCATATCCCATAACCCTGCAATCCCACTGCTAGATTTACATGTAGAAAAGTACATGCATGTGTACACCAGGAGAAGCACTCAGAACATTCACAGCAGCATTATTTGCAATAGCCAAGTATTGGAAACCATCTATATGTTCATCGACAGTAGAACGGATAAGCAAATAGTGGTGTGTTCATACAATGGAATATACTACACAGCAACGAAAATCAACTGCAAGCACATGCAACAATATGAACATATTTCACTACCATAGTGTTTTGCAAAAGGAAAGACACAAAGAAATACATACATAAAATTTATATAAAGTTTAAAAATGGAAAAAAGTAAATAATATTTTAGGCAATCAGGAGCAGACATGGGGCATATAGATTGCAATACTCTTTACTCTCATTTTGACAATGGTAATTTGTGTGTTCACTTTATTATCATTCTTTAAAAGTCACATACACTTTATATTATTTTCTACATTTCACAACTTTTACTGAAAAAATAAAAGTATCCAGCCCACCACAGTTCCTCCCCAAAAATCTCATCAGATGGAAGGCATCTGTTCCATCCACCTTCTTCACACACGGAGACAGGCTTTTCAGTCTCATGTAGAAGAAGAAACAACATCACACATAATGAATGCATAACTCTTTGGGTAGTACATGTGTGATTTAAATAAAGGTGATGGGAAACAGCTCAAATGCCTAAAGAAATTATCTCCTCAGCTAATCAATTCTCCAGATTTGGTGAACACAAGATGTTCTAAGCATGATTGCTCCATCTCAGCAAGGAGGTTTTGAGGGCTCTGAACCAAGTCAATCAGTGGCTGCATTGTTCCACTCTGTGAGTTTCTTCAAAAGCCTGAGCAAGATCTCTGGGAGTTCAAAGACTTGCTCCCCAAAAGCAATTTTGACATCTTAGACCTCTTTTGCCTGGTTAATTTTATCTGGAGCTTTGGCCACATAGGATAAATAAAAGTATTTTTTCACATCCAACATACTTGAATAAAATCAATACATATTATCTTAGTTGGGATCTTAGTTACAAGCAATAGAAGTTGCCTCTGGTTTATAAAGCAAAAAAGCAGTTTATGAAAACAATTTTGGCCATCTCACAAAATCACTGGGAGAATGGAGAGCCACATCCAAGCTCAGCTTCCAAGAACAATGTCCAAAACCCCGCAGCAGAACTGGCCTGGTGAGGACAGAAGGACAGCTGCTCCTGCCACTCATCAATGTCATTCCTGGGACAGAAGCTCAGGCTTGTGACCATGGCCACCCCGAACGCTGGAGGCCTCTGCTGCCACCCTAATGGAGTCCATATGGCACTTCCTTTTCAAGTTGCTCACTCCCAAACTGAGGTCCCATACTGGATGTGTTTGACTGGTGGAACCCAGTATGCTGTGGTTTATACAACATACTAACTAGCTACAAGGGAAGCTGAGAATGAATTTTCTGGGTTATACCAATGCATGGGGCAGCCAAAAATCATTAATGATGTCTACTTCAGCTGGTTCATCCATGCTCTTTTGCTTATAAAACTTTCTGTCTGGTATAACTTATGGAATAACAAAAATTCAGTTACTGCCAATTTCTAACTACATGATTGATGATATTTTTAACTCTCCAGAAAAAGCATGAAATCTCACCATCTGTTTTGCTCTTTTGTCCCTTGTGGGCAATAAATTTCGCAAAGTCCCCATGATTCACAGGAGACAGAGGTGGGGCCTTTTTCCAGATCTGCATGTACATTTTATATCCATTTTCCATATCTCTTGGAGGGGATTTGGTAACCATAAATGTCCAGTTCGGCCATTTAGGGGAAGTCGCTGGCATACAAGAGCCTTGAGGTGGTGACTGTAAAATCTTAAAGTCCTTAGGTGAGGACTGGTCAAGAATGGGCACAGGCTGGATTGGATGCCAAGTGTTATGGCTAGTAGCCATGTGGCTCCCTCACAAGCTGTTGTGTTGTGAAGCTATCTTGAAAGAATTTCTGCCACGTTGGAGAGAGATTTAAGTGTGAAAGGCAGACTCCTTGCTTTCTATTCTGCCTAGTAATTTGATATATTTGCTTTCCACTCTAGTACCTTCAGCCTCAAAGGATGCCATCTCTGCACATTCAAAATCTATTTTTGCATAGGAATTTAAGATACCTGGTGAGAGCGAGGGGGGAAAGTGGCAGAGGGAAGAGAGGGAAAGCTGCTGGAAATTTTTTTTCTTGCTTAAAACAATTTAAAGCAATTTTTCTCATTTTTTGGTATCTTATTATTATTGTTTTTACTGTTTTACCTAAGAAAATAGCTCAGAGGTTATCATCAATCCAAGTTTTTAAAATGGTTTTTCTAATAGGGCTTTAGATAGATGGGGAAAATTTGATTTTTTCCTGTTTTAACTTTCAAAGCACTTAAGGTAAAAGCTTTCAATTTTGTGGGCTCCTTATATTCTGTGGTGTCTGATTCTGGGGATGGTTGGATCAGGGCTAAACAGGTGGTTATGGGGTGAATGAGGCTTCAGATGCAGACCATGGCACCTAAGACTAATGAGAATGGGGAAGGACGAGATCGAATTAGGAATAAAAGTGACAGTGGCAGCATTTTGAGAGAATATATGGGACCCTGCTGCTCATTTTCCTAAGAAAATCTCCCCCTCTCCTCCTTTCAGAACATTGGGATGGAATGTCAGTGTTTATTGGAAGTCACAGGGAAATATAAGGTTGTGTTTAAGACTTTGGTGTCCTAAAAAATATGTGGAGTCCTTTAGGCTCCAGACAGAAATGAGAAAATGTGTTAAAGAGTTCATCCATGCAATAGGAGTTGGGAGCAGGTAGAAGTTTCTGTTCTGTAAATTTTTTAGAGGAGGCAGCTGCCAAATGAACCAATAAAGTGATGAATGGAACATAAAGAGGTTCCAAAAATGTGTCCTATAATATTAATATATGGAGATTTAATGTATGATAAAGTGACCATTCCAGTTCACTAGGCAAGGATGGACATTTTAGTTAATTCAGTTAAGCCAACTGCCTATCCATGTGGAAGAAATAAAAGTGGACTCTTTTCTAACACCTTATGTAAACAGAAATGGATGGATAATATTTTCAATATAAAACTATAAGAAGAAAGTATAGGTGACTATGTACATAACTTAAGGGTAAGTCAGGAATGTCTTCTTAAGTAACATACACAATAAAAAAACAGACATCACAAATGAAAAAGTTGACTAATGTACATCAAAATGAATAACTGTATAGCAAAGATGCCATAAACGAAATTAAAAACAAATGCTAGGCCAGGAGAAATTATTTTCCACCCATGTGGTAATATCTCTGATGTATTAAAAGCTGCAACATAGTGGTAAGTAAAATACAAAAATGAGAAAAGGATATGCAATACAAATAATGACTAAACATGGGAAAATATGCCCAGTCTCACTCTAGTTGGGGAAATTAAAAAAACCAGGAGAGGCAGTTTTTCACAAAGATTTTTAAAAAAGCAAGATTTAGGGGTTTTTAAACTATATTTATAGTATAATCATATTTTTTAAAAAAGAAAGGAAAAGAAAAGAAAAAACCCTATCTATGATATACATGTTTTGGGGGATTCACACAGAAATGTTAAATTAATTACCTCAAGGTCAGGGGAAGAAATTGAGACAAAAGAGCAAAAGTTTAACTTTCTTTTCCTACATCTTTGTAGTGTTTTACTTATAATTAAGATTTATTACTTTTGTGATTTAAGAAACCAAACAATAAAGTACTGTTTTAAAATTAAATGGTTTGTTGTTATAATGGACAGATTAAGAGTCAAAGTCAATCCCCAGACTCTGGTTTGGCCCATCAGCTGACTACATTGTGTCATTCATTGAGATAAAGACATTTCCATTTGCAATAAACAAATGTTCTCACATAATGAATTCTTGTTTATTTACATAGAGGGTATCACTTCACAATCTAAGGTTCAAGAAATATTACTTCATTTATGCCAACCAAAATAATTTTGACCCTGAATCCTACCATCACATGAGGCTGTTGGGACAGTCTGTCTCCATCATTATGGGACCCTGTCCCCACCCACATTCCCTCCAGACACCTGGAAAATGACAGGGCTGCCACAGCAGTCAAGATCCCTGGACCTGAAGATAGAAGATGGGGGTGGAGATGGTCTTACACCTTCCAAATGATCTTGGGCATGTTGCTGCAACTCTCTGAGCCTCAGTGTCCTGATCCATAAAATAGGATTATTCATGCCCCACAGAGTTGTCATGGGGTCGTGGCCCTTTACCTTTAACCCCAGTCCCTTCATGATCCTGTGAAAGGATCTGAAGCTCATGGCGACCGAGGGCTTGGCTGAATGACTGCCAACTGCACTGGATGAAGAAAGCCAAGTCTTTGAGACATGACGTGTTAACAATTAAGAGATTTTAGAGAATCAGACGGAGGAGGTAGAGGAGGGGGAGGATAAGGGTGATCTGGAATTCAGATCTCAAAAAATTAAGTCATCAGAAGCCTCAGTGGACCTAAGATCTTTTAACACATTGATCGGTGCTTCCTCCAACAGAGCTGTTGCATGGAATTGTTTATTCTTGAAAAGAAAAGCAATTACAAATGAAATTATCTTGATTTTTTTCTTTTTGGCTTGTCACACAGAAATTTTTGCCGAATGACTAAAGACTTCATTTAAAATTTCTTGGATAGTTCTTTAGAGAGATGTTTATCATCTAGATCCTTCTCCCAAAAGTCTAAGAAAACAAGGAAATGATTTATAAAATGTTCAACGAATGTCTGTAATATCTATGGTGGGGTTTACAGCCACAATTCAGTACCATTTCTCTGAGTAGGGCCCCCTGTACTGGAACAGGATTTGAGCAGTGCCTTGTCTACTCTGTAGAGGCAATGTCAGGGAAGGATTAAATGCTGTTTAGGAAACAGGAGCCCTGATTTTATCCTAAATCGTTCATTCATTAAACTGTCGACATTGGACCAGTGACTCTCCCTGCGTCTTTGTTTCCCCTAATGGTAAATAAGGCGATTCTATAATCTGGGATTTAGACAATTATTTTCTGTTTTAACATGATAATAGAAGGTGCCTGATAGTAGACTTTGCTTTTAAATTGATTGTCTAGACTTTGTTACACTTTGTGTGTCTGGGGTAGCTTGTAATTTTCTACATATCATAGCTCAACTTTAACATGACTGAAATGTAATTATAAATTGTATGTGTCAGAAAATTGTTTAATTTGAATCTCAAATTAAACCAATTATACTGATAATTGACATTTACCATTATTTTATTAGAAATAACTAATAATGAGAATAGCTAAGACAGTCTCTGAGCTATATAGAATTTCTAACTGACAAACTGTACTTCACTCCAAACTGCCTCACCCACTGTGACCTGCCAACGCAGGGGTCAGCAAACTATGCCCTATGGGCCAAATCCAACATGTCACCTGTTTTTGTAAATAAGGTTGTATTGAAACACAGACACACTCATTTCTTCACATGATGTATGGCTGCTTTCATGCAATGACAGCACACTTGAGTAATTGCAACAAAGACTGCATGGCCCACAAAGCCTAAAATAGATACTGTCTCTCCTTTATGAGAAAACGTGGGCCAAGCCCTTCACTACTGTATCCCTCACCTTAGTTGGAAGGCCTTGCTCTATCGGAGAAAGTTTGTTCCCCTTGGGCTGACATTTAGAGCCTCACTTGCTTAACCAAGTGACTTTTCATTTTCTCTTTGTTGAAGCCTCTACTCCAACCAAGTCTCTTTCCTACTTCTTGAAGGTGAGATATGCAATCCATTCAACATACAGTTCACACAGTCGTCCTGATTACGACATGATAGTTTCCTGTATTCTTGCCTCTCAAAGTGTGGTTCATGAAACCCCAGTATCGACATACTTGGGAGCTTACTAGCATTGCAGAATCTCAGGCCCCAACACAGATCAATTGAATAAGAATCTATTTTAACAAGATGCTCAGATAACTCTGAAGTGCTGCTCTAGGGCAGTGTTGTCCGAAAGAACTTTCTGTGGTGAAGGGAATGCTCTCTACTTAAAATGTCCCATAGGATAGCCATTAGCCATGTGTAACTATTGAGCACTTGACATATGACTAGTGAAACTGAGGAACTGAATTATTTTTTAATTTAGTTTTAATTTAAGTAGTCACATTTGGCTAGTGGCTACCACACGGAAGAATGTAGTTCCTTTCCACACGGAAAAGGATTCTAGGTAGGATGCTTGTAGCTGACTCCCAGAAACCACCAAAGTCACCTGGAGTATTCCAACATTTGCCTAAGTCCTGAGAGGATCTGCCTTATGAGACATCAGCAAGATCTATGTGTGCTATGCCTGGAGTAACAAATGTGTCCCCAAGGGACATTGCAGGGACATTGACTGTAAGTAGGAACTCAAGGACCGAATCCTCCCAAAGCACCAAGGTAGAAGCTGAGACACAGGGAGGATCATATCTAAGAAGTCACCCCAGGTCAGCGGTGGGGACAGGCAATACCTCCATCAAGCTGGTACTTCCAACCGATGGAGCCAGTCCACAGGCAAGGTCTTACAGATCAGACCCAGGCCTGACTGTCCCTCTACTCTAACCACACAGGCTTATGGACCAAAAGGTTCCAAGCACAAGGACACTTAGGGTCATCTTGTGCAATTTTTTAAATAAATGGTTGGTGTTACTGAGGTCCTCAGAGAGTAAGGAACATACACAATAGTATGCAGGGAGTCAGTCAAATGAGGTTTGAACCTGGATCATCTTTTCATAATTTCATGGATGCAGCATTTTTATCTCAAAACAGAGCAGGTAAAGATCCTACTGTTTAGTCTGGCTTAGAGTTGACATTGTTCTGAGACTGGGAACCCAACTCCCACTTTATCCTCCATGCTTGGTGCCCCACACTCTATGCTCATGGTCTGAGAGCTGTTACTGAAGAAAGCTGAGGAAGCTGGAGGTTCCTACTGACACCTTCCTCACCTCAGACTCAGTTTCCTAGAAGAGCCCTGCGTGTCATAAGCCCAATGTATTAGGTTCCTAGAGCTGCCATAACTAACTGCCACAAACTTGCTGGCTTAAAATAACAGGAATGTATTTTCTCACAGTGCTGGAGGACAGAAGTCTGAAATCCAACTGTCTGTAGGGCCACGCTCCCTTCAAAGCTTCCAGAGGTGAATCTTCCCTCCTTCTTTCAGCTTCTGGGGGCTGCTGGCGTTCCTTGGCTTGTGGTAGCATTACTCCAATCTCTGCCTCATCCTCACACGGTCTTCTTCCCTGTGTCTCTTTGTATCTTCTCTTTTCCTATCTCTTAAAGGACAAGTATGGTCACTGGATTTAGGGCCCACCCTAATCCAGGATGATCTCATCTTTAGATCCTTACCCATTACATCTGCCAAGGCCCTAGTCCCAGGTAAGATCAGTTCACAGGTAGTAGAGCTCAGGACTTAGACATGTCTTGCTGGGGCCACTATTCAACTCACTCTACCCAGCGTCCAGGCTCCTTTCCAGAAAGCCTCACTCCCTTCTTTTCTGTGGGTTTCAGCCCCTTTCTCTCCTGGTTTTGTTCTGCCTATCCCTCAAACACATTGCAGGGTCCCTATAAAGTTTGCTTTCTGGGTCAGGGAAGGGGAAGCCAGCTGAAAAAACCCTTTGAATGATAATGCTTCACAGTAGCTGAGAACCCCAGAGCCATGGAAATCTTTGGGGTGCTGCTCCTTTTCACCTGGCTCTGACTCCCAGACTTTTCCTTCCATGGCATGATGACATATAGAAAGGACACCCTCTTCCATTGCCCCAGCAGCTTGGCGCCAGTCCTACAGTCTTAATGCGGGAGAATGCCTAAGGAATGCCTCATATTCATCAATATGTTAGATGCTGTCCCACCCACATCCCCTCCACTGAGATTGAATTCCCAGGTCTTGGAGAGGGGGTAGGCCCAGGTGCCAGGTGTGTAACTTGTGAGTGGGCCAGACTTAGACACATGACCTGGGGAAATATCTATAGCCTAAGTTAAGCCAATCAGACTCCTTTCAAGAGGATATGCAGGAAGAAGCTTGGAGATGAAGCAGATTGAGCAGGCACAGGCGCTGTGGCCAGCTCTGAGGGTGCGCACACTCTGCATTAGTGGCCCTGTTGGGCTGACAGACACATTAGGCTGAGTGCAAGCACAACGAGCCTGGCTGGAGTGGAGCGGACGTGCAGAGAGCTGCAGACACAAGAGACCACTTGGTCTGAGAACACAAGAGCAAGAGAGAAAGACAGGAGAGATTCCCAGCAACTTCCCACTGTCCTCAAGGCTTGGCTGTACTTATTATACTTTATTTCTGAAAGTGTCCATTATTTTTCCATAAACCCCCTTTAACTCAAGCCTGAGTAAGTTTCTATTCTTTGAAACCAATGAATCAAAACCATTTCTGGTTTACAGTTACCCTGTGAAGACCAACCCAATGGAAAAAGTGTCTGACAAGAAACAGGCATTTAATACTTTACTATTGATAGACTAAACAAACAAAAGAGAATATGACCCTAGTGAGCAAAGGGTTCTGGGGCCAGAAATTTTTTCCATTGTAATTTAACAAGTTGGCATCATGATTTGGAAATTGATTGCTTGTAAGTTTTGTCAATACAAATTATTCCTCCCCCTCAACAACCTGATCATTTGTGGATGAGTTAATAAAGTTATGTTTCTGAATCCCAAATTTGAGGTGACAGCCACAACAATCACAAGGACTTGATAAAGCGTCTTGGCGGCCCTACGCATTCTTACTACATCTGCTGCTGGCTGCGCTGCTAAAGAGAGCAAACGAAAATGGGAGGAGGGGAAGGCAAGTAGTCCTTGATCTTAGATAAAACTGACCTGCCTACAGCTCAGATTTAGATTTGTAATTTGGTTAATTACTTGTGTTTTGAGGGTGCAGTATGGATGAGATGCCCATGATAATATTTTGCCTATTCAACAATATCCTCTTCTTATCCTCTGATACATAAATGATAGTAACGATAGATAAATAACAGTTAATAGTGTCCATTGTTTATGAAAGAGATTGAATGTCAGAGAAACATGATTTGAAAATATTGCTTTCTATAATGTTAAAATGCATGTGGAATATAACCCTCTGAAATGTCATCTTTTTGTGCCCCATTTTCAAAGTTCACATATTGGGTAGGGGGGCTGGGTGGGGCTTGATACTTCAGTGCTAGCTTTTTCAATGTGACAGTTATGTAACCAGGTAAGATTCATTAAGCTCTCTATTTTGGCAAACCTGTAAAACTTCAGTGAATTTGCTATGACTTTTTTTACTCCAAAGCTTAAATAAATCCTCTATTTTTAGTCGAACTGCTATAATTGAATTTTCTCTTCCTCTTCTCTCTCAATAGTTATATGTATCTTTCCACAGAAATTCCCTAGTCTCACCAGAAGTCTTAAAAACTATGAATTGATGAGAAAATCACAGACTTAAATATCCTAAAGACATGGGTTCAAATCTTAGCCTTAAACTGAGTGTCGGTTTCTTGATATGCAAAATTATAATGGCAAAGCCTATTTACTAATGATACCAAGAGGACTGAATAAAATAGCACTTATCTGTGGTTTTCAACCTTGGGCTCCCATTACAATTACCTGGTAACCTTTTAAAAAATGGGAATGTCTAGGTGCTGTTCTAGCTCAATTGACTCAGACTCTGCAAGAGTGGAAACTTGGCACCAATGTATTTTTTAAACACATTAGGTTGTACAACCTCTGAGCACCAGCACAGAGCAAGAACAAGTGCCAGTCTTTAAACCCACGGTTAACTTAAGATTTTTAGGAGGAAAATAGTGTGTGCGTGTCTGTGTATGTGCATGCTGTTGTTACTTAATCAGCTAATCTATAATCTACCAGGGCCTAGCAACCAATGAAGTTGTGAGTAGCTGATCCCATCCACATGTTCTGCTACCAGGATCATATTAAGTAGTAATTTCAATCCACACTGAATATAATTAATAATGTAATGTCTAGTTGTTCCCCAGTTTAATTTCCTTAAAATTACATCAGGAAACTGGGACTTGATGATGTATTCCTGATCAAAGAACAATAGATAGGATTAAACCTCTATAGATACTCTCCTCTCATGGAGCTCATGGGGCACATTCCTTTGCTAAATATGGGATCTTTTTAACACACCATTGTGGCCAATTTAAAATCTTACGCAGTTTGAGCATAGATGGATTTCTAATTCTGTGGATTATGCTACAAATAGTTGGAGGCTCCATGTTAGGCATCAAATAAAAGTTCAATGCTGTTTTCATATTATAAATCAGCAGATAAACTTATCATGGACTTGAGGCAGGTTATCCATGGACTTCTAGTGTAGTAACTCACAGACAAAATGTTAGCCTGAGTTTGTGGTTTCTCTGGACCTTAGGAACCTCCAGTTGAATAAGTTGCCCCTAGTAAATAAATTCACAAAAGGAACTGAATTGTGAGTTTTTATGAAGATGCTCTTCCTCTAATTATAGAAAGAAATTAAAATCGAATCACTCTGTTAGAGCCTACCACAAATTTAGAATATCAGGTTTTAAAGGCTTTCATCTGTCTCTCTCTCTGCCCCTCCCTCCCCTACTTTGCCAAGACCATAGCTCTTTCTTTTTAACACCCTTAGGGAAAAAACAAAAGCACAGTTTCTGTCTTCAGGAATATTGAGTTTCTGCATATGCTTTTGCAGAGGCCTGATTCCAAGGGCAAAGGCATAAAGCCCACCCATGTCCTGCATACCAGATGTGATTCACAAAGTACCATTTTTTTGAATCTTGAAATTTTTTAAATGAAATGAAAAAGCTAAAGTGAAGTTATTGCTAGCAGCAACAGTTAATCAGTATATATAAATATAGAATCATTTAATTGAAGTGAAGAAACACTCAGTGTCATAAACCAATTTATTCTCATCAGTCAAGGGAAATAAAATGCCGGAGTTTGAATTCCCCAAAACAAATAATTTTATAATTTCAGTTGCTAGGATAAGACTGTGTTTACACAGTCTTTCGTTATCACAAAGCACTTTGCAAATTATTTTACAGCTTTTTTAGTGAATGGATTTGATTAAAAACTCACTGTAATGATAAACACTCCATATTATTCTTGCATTTATTTACTGAAGGTGTTACCAGCAACTTACCTAATCGAAATCCTTGTTTCTCTATAAACATTGCCCATGCCTTGAACTTTGTTCCAGTAATCATAAAACGATTCCACTCTGGGGTAGTATATTAATTGTGACAGAAAGGAAGGAAGGAAAAAAACAAAAAGAAGAAAGAAAAAATGCTAAATTTTCTCAGTAACCTCTTTCAGCCTAAACTTGTTGACTCATCCCTAATCTTGGAATCTAGTCAATGGATTTTTAAAAATATTTTTAATTTTATCATCCAGCCCAAAATGTTAAACTTCTTTTCAAAACCATCTCTCTCCTTTACATCTTTATCCACATAATTTTTTCCTTTTAAGCCGGTACCTGATATCATTTCTCAGTGTGTTTTTGTTTTTGTTTTTGTTTTTTCCAGACAGAGTCTCACTTTTGTTGCCCGGGCTAGAGTGAGTGCCATAGCGTCAGCCTAGCTCACAGCAACCTCAAACTCCTGGGCTCAAGCGATCCTACTGCCTCAGCCTCCTGAGTAGCTGGGACTACAGGCATGCACCACCATGCCCGGCTAATTTTTTTTCTATATATTTTTAGTTGTCCAATTAATTTCTTTCTATTTTTAGTAGAGACGGGGTCTCGCTCTTGCTCAGGCTGGTTTCGAACTCCTGAGCTCAAACAATCCGCCCACCTCGGCCTCCCAGAGTGCTAGGGTTACAGGCGTGAGCCACCGCGCCGGCCTCTCTCAGTGTTTTAAACTATCTCCATCTTACAGTCATGACTTCGGCTGCCATTTTCCTGATTTTATTCAACATCTTCCATTTCTAAGACCTTTTAGCTCCATTATTTAACTATCAACAAGTGAAATTATTAATGGATAATCAAACATAGAGTAAAGGGAGTCAAGTTGACAATGGCCTGTTAGCGTTAGTGATGAGTTTCCGAGTTCACGTGGCCAAATTCTTGATATTAAAATATTTAATCCCACAAGAATTTGCAGCTATTTCTAAGACATAGACCAACATTTATCTTATATAACTAAAGGGTAAACATCTCAATATTTTAAACATAGCAAATTTTTTTAAATGTATTACATGCTTACAAAGTCAGGCCCCAGGCCAAGGGAATGAGGAAATAGTGGCGAGTAAGAAAGACCCAGAGACTACTCTCATGCCCCTAACAACTACATGTGGGGGACAGCCATTAATAAATAATAATAAGTCATTGTTTAACTCTACAGTGATGGGGAATACTGTGAGAGAGACAGGGTGCTGTCAGAGTGTATGATTGGAGGACTGGAGGGCATGGCCTTCTCTGGGAAACATGGAAATTTGCTCTAAACTGACATTTAGCCTGTGTCCTGAAGAATCCACAGGTGTTGGCCAGGTAGGAGGGAGTAGGCAAGTGTTCCAACACAGGCAATCGCTTGCTCCAAGATCCTAAAGCTGAATGGAGCTCAGTAAACGAGAGAAAGCAAATGTGGCTTGAGTAAAGAAATCAAGGTAAAGAAAGCTCAAAGATGAGGCAAATTGGAGAGATAGGCAGGGGTCAAAGCTGGTAGGCCCTATGTGGGCAGCCTGTGAAGGATGTTAATCAGAGAAATGACATGATAATATTTGCATTTTAAATGCATTCTCATTGCACTGGGGACATTGGACTGGAGGAGTGAAGATAAGACTAGAAAGAAGGAGGCCAGTTAGGATGCTGTTTGTCCAGGAGGAAGATGATGATGAATCAAACCGGAATGGCAGCTATGGAAACAGAGAGAAATAGAAGGATCTGGGATATATTCAGGAAATGCAATCCCAAGAAGCAGATGTTTGATTCTACTGATTTTACTTCCTAAATATATCCCAATTCTGTGTTATATATAAACTCTAAATCTTTTCATTAATGTGTGTGTGTGTTAGATTCTGGAATCAATCAGGTAATTATTTCACTTTGCTCTAAGTCATGGCCAGCATCTCCAATATCAGCTTGGGACTTCCATCTTAAGAAGCCTATTAATCACTAGAGAACTCCGAACAATAAATGGTTAGACATTGGATGGGCAATTGCACCCAACACCACATTAACCTGGAAAAAATAACTTGCAGTGTGTACTCTATTGACCATGGTGGCATTTCATTATAGAAAGGACAACCAGTATACAAAAATACAAATATTCTTATCTAATGGTTGGAAATGAAGTACTCTATTTTATCAAATATGGATTATTGGCTTTCCAAAAATGAATAAATGACAAAATTTTGAAACTTAAGTGTTTCTGGGACTTAGGAGAACATAATACTTTCAACCTCTATGAACATCATTTGTTGCATCTATAACATGGGGATAATAT
Source organism: Avahi laniger (assembly GCA_963575035.1). NCBI lineage: Eukaryota > Metazoa > Chordata > Mammalia > Primates > Indriidae > Avahi > Avahi laniger. Next base: position 23,704 of record CAUYSK010120361.1, read on the forward strand.
GACCTATTATCACAGAAACAGTCTGCTACTTAAATGAGATAATACATTATAATAGAAATTCTTTTAAAGCTTGTACCATATAGTGGATATATTAATAATAGAAATGGTAGCTAAGACTTTTATCCTGAGAATCATCTTTGTGAATATTAATACATAATAATTTTTCAAGCTGGCTAAGAGTTTAGGTTGACTATGTTGAATAACCCAGCCTTTACTAATGTGTTTTTAACCCAGACTATGGTAATTGGAAATGATTAACTTTGAAAAATTAGAAACCTGTCTATTTAAAACCAAGTTTGTGGTACCTTGTCATGAGTTCTGGTATATACCTACGCCCTCATAAAGAATCCTTGGAATTCTAATTTCCGTCCTTGGAATTTCAGGCAATGTCAAAAGTTACCAAATATTACCAACTTATAGAGCTTGTGTAATGCTAAAAAAGTTTCCAGTAGAAATTATGCTACTGAACATGTTCTTCTTAAAAGATATAACAGGTCTGAAAAAAGAAGATTTTCAGAACTGATTACTATATCTAATGTAAAGTTTTAAATAAAACTTTAAATAAAACATGCCAGTTTTAAATAAAAAAATACATTTTTGAAATAGGAAAATGCAAAAAGATTTATAGATATTCTTTAAAATAAGCTTCCATTGTATCATTTCTTCATGCTTTATTGTAAAATAACTGTTTCCACACCTTTGACTAAAGGTAATAAATATATAATATTATAGAATATATAACACCATTTTAAAAAGAGAAAGAAAAAGTAAAACTAAAGCGATTTTAACTAGAATACATAAAATTTTCATAAAATCACTGGCTAGATGAGGATTACTCAATAAAATAATAAACTCATTTTGAATATACATTATTTCCCTGACAATAAATTCTGGAGTCTCCTTATCATGTTTTGAAAACACTCTCCTACCCTAACCACCCAATCCCTGGCTGCTCAAGCCTGTTTTCTCCCAATTGATCCAGACATCACTTCTAGTTCCTCATGGGCATCAAATCCCATGTCCTGTTCTCCTGTGATTCTGGCTGGGGAGACAGTGGGTGGCAATGAGCTATCAATTAGGTAAATGTGTTCTTTAAGATATATCAGCCAACTAATATGTGACCCTCTCTTAGGTGGCATCATGCATGCCTCTCCATTGGGAGAGCCCTAATAAATGAAACTGCTGGAAACTTCAGACAATGTGGCAGTCCAGTGGTAGAAATATTTTGAATCACCTAGGTAACAAACAGTTTTGGAGAATATGTTTCATTCTTTTGGAATCTGGATGAAACTTCATCATCTTTAGGCCTGACTGGCTACCTTCTCGACCTAAGCTCAACCTGCATATAGCCTCTCTTATCAAGACTTCAGATATTATCTTTATAAGGATGATCCTCAAATCTCTCTCTCTCTCTCTCTAGGTTTAAACTCCAACATGTTCCAGTCTTCAAGTTCCTTACTATCTACTGAACATTTCCATTTAGCAGTCAAACTGAACATGTCTAAAATAGAACTCCCTTCCCCTTCAATCTCCTTCTCTTAATTTTTTGGTTTTTCTGCTAATGGTAAATCTCAATTTTCCAAGTCATTAAGCTCAAGATTCTATACTTATTGATTCCTCCCTTTTTTCCCTTTTCTCTTTCTTATTCACTCAGCTGCCAGGAGCATTAATGGAAGTTAACAGGTAGAGGACAGAAACATGCCTCCCTATGAACATTTAGAAACATGATTTTATTCCTTTTTATAGCTAAATAGTATTCCATCATGTATGTATGACACACACACACACACTCCACATTTTCTTTATCCAATAATTCATTGATGGACACATAGGTTGATTCCATATCTTTGCTATTGTGAATAGTGCTGTGATACATGTATGAGTGTAGGTATGTTTTTGATATAATATAATGATTTCTTTTCCTTTGGGTAGATAGCCAGTAGTGAGATTGCTGGATTGAATGCTAGTTCTATTTTTAGTTCTTTGAGAAATCTCTGTACTATTTTCAATAGAGGTTTACTAATTTGCTTTCCCACCAGCAGTGTGTAACTGTTCCCTTTTCTCTATATCCTTGCCAACATCTGTTATTTTTTGACTTTTTAATAATAGCCATTCTTACTGGTGTAATATGGTATCTCATTGTGGTTTTAATTTGCATTTCTCTGGTGATTAGTGATGTTGAGCATTTTTTCATGTCTGTTGGCTATTTGTATATCTTCTTTTGAAAAATGTCTGTTCATGTCCTTTGCCCACTTTTTGATGGTGTTATTGTGGGGCTTTATTGTTGAGTTGTTTGAATTTCTTGTGGATTCTATATATTAATCCTTTGTCAGGTGCATAGTTTGCAAACATTTTCTCCCATTCTGAAGACTACCTGTTTCCTTTGTTGATTATTTCTTTTACCATACAGAAGCTTTTTAAAGTCCCACTTGTCTGTTCTTTGTTTTTGTTTCATTTGTTTTTGAGGTCTTAGTCGTGAATTCTTTGCCTCAGCCAATGTCCAGAAGACATTTTCCTAGGTTTTCTTCTAGCATTTTTATCATTTCAGATCTTACCTTTAAGTCTTTAATCCATCTTGAGATAATTTTGGCATATGGTGAAAGGTAATGATCCAGTTTCATTCTTCTGCATATGGCAATCTAATTTTCCCAGCACTGTTTATTGAATAAAGTGAACTTTCACCAGTGTATGTTTGTGTTGGCTTTGTTAAAGATCAATTGACTACAGGTATATGGCTTTATTTCTGGGTTCTCTATTCTATTCCATTGATCTATGTGTCTATTTTTATACCAGTACCATGCTGTTTTGGTTTCTTTAGCCTTGTAATATAATTTGAAGTCAGGTAATGTGATGCCTCCAGCTTTGTTCTTATTGCTTTGAATTGCTTTGGTTATTTGGGCCTTTATTTGATTCTATATGAATTTTAGGATTGTCTAATTCAGTGAAAAATGACACTGGTATTTTGATAGGAATTGCATTGAATCTCTAGGTTGCTTTTTATATCTATGGCTTTTTACATTTTTCTATCTCTCTCCTTCATGTCAGCTTGTCAGCTATTAGATTTCACTTGCTTCCTACTCATTCTTAATTTTCTGTTTCTAATCATCTGTGGGCTGCAAAAGCATATGGCCAAGCTTGGGAAAATTGTGTACAAACAAAGTAAAAAAGCTCTGCAGGGGATATACTTTTTTATATAAAGAGAATTTGGACTTTGTGTCATCTACCTGGCTGCTCAATGTTCTTCTCCACTTACTCTCTAGTTCTTGGGAATGTGTCAAATAGGCAAGGTGGGTAGCCAAAGCAGCCAATGTTATTATTGCAGCAAACCATAGAGAAGTGGTAGTTTAAGGTATTGTATACATTCTCACAGTGCAAGTAGTTTAATATATGAAACACAGATATCTGCATACCAATTCAGATTCTACTAGTTGTAGCTGGTAATTAAAAAGTGAGGTTCTCACGAGAGCCTTGTTTATTGGTAAAAAGAGATAATAACATTTATTTTGCAGGGATGTGGAAACTAAATAAACCAGTGTCTGTGGTTCTTGGCATGTTTATATACCCAGTAATTTTTAGCTCTTTTTCCTTACTCAACTTTACCTTTTCTTCAAGTCTTGACACTCCATCATAAAAAGGCTATAAATAACCCAAAGTACTTGCAGAAGGATGCAAAATCATGTCACATGTGCAACAATTCAAAGACCTGAAGATATTTGCTCTGAATAAGCAAAGACTCAGCAAAGAACTGTTGTCCTCAAAGTCTTGAAGGAGAGGATGATGGCATAAGGGCCAACTTATCTGATCAGAAAAGGAATTCCTCCTCTTTATTTTTGGATTTTATTCTGAGCTGTCCATTCCTACTGCTAACATTTCATGTCAGATGGCCATTATCTCTCACCTGGGCCACTACAGCCACCTCCATAGTGGTCTCCCGGACTCTACTCTTACCCTTTCTGCCTCCAGTCCATTCTCCACACTGCATCCAAAATAGCCTTTAAAAAGCCCTCCTTCTGTTTAATATTCTTCAGCCCCCCTTTGACAAAAGCCATGCTCCTTGGCACATGAGGTCATCTGTGTCTATTATTTAGCCTTATTTCCCATCACATCCATTCCCACATGCTACCCGCCACATCTACGTATACATCATGTTCAGCAAAACCAAACCATGTGAATTTCCATGGAGATGCTTATCTGTCTCACTGTCTTCATACCTGTCTGCCTGGAACATCCTCTGACTTGCCCGTGAAGTGAAATGCTTAAAATTGAGTCATCCTCTCTGGGAAGCCTTCATGTTCTGTCCTCTGCCCCACCCTCCACCCACAGAATTAATCACTCCCTCCATCCTACTTTTATACCTCTACTTTCAATAGTGTGTTATATTTATACATTTACCTGTGAGTCTCTCCTTCTTGACTGTGAGATTCCTCACCTTGCACATCCTAACCATGTCTTCAGTTCCAGTACAGTGCCAGTGCTACACCATGTAAACACCACAGCACTTAAAAACCTTAAGCACAGGTTGAGCTGTCAGGAGGATGCTCAACAGTAGAGGCAATCATCAAGGTTCCTTCTACCTTGGAGATTCACTATCTTCAGGTTATTATGTTATTTTTTAAAGATACCTTAATTTAAAGCCACTGAGTTCGTTTAATTTGGAAATTCTACCGTAAAGTAGAAGGATTAGGTCAGAATAGAATTTCTCAAATTTAATGTGCATAAGAATGACTTAGGATGTCTTTTTCAAATGTAGATTCTGATTCAGTAGGTCTGAGTTAGGGTCTAAGATTCTGCATTCCTAACAAGCTCCTACATGCTGCTGGTCCATAGACCATTATCTTGAGTGGCAAGAATTTACAGATTATCAAACAGAGTGTTAGGTTTAGGATAAAACTAAAGCATAAAATCTAAAAGTCAACATTTTAAAAACCTAAGCCAAAACAACAACAAAAATCAGATCAATTATACCAGTATGGAAAAGTGGAAACTGTTTTTCAAAAATGGGGTTTTAATGTAACATTTCAGAAATCCATCTATTGAGTAAAGCACAAAATTTAAAGCATGTATATGATCTATAAACCTGTTAAAAAGTACTTTGACTGATTAGAATAATACTTTGCAAGGAGTTGGCTTACTATATGTAGAGGTGGCAGTTCAAAGAGATTAAAATACTCAAAAAAATGTTACTAAATGATCCTTTTCAACCATTACAGTTAAAGCCTTTGACTTGACTGGAAAATAACTTCAATGAATTACTTGTTTTTAAAAAAGAAATAGAACTACTTTTCCTCCAGAGGTCTCTATGGTTTCATTTAATACTTCTGCCATTAGTAAGTACATAAAAATGTGTCTTGAAACACAATGAACACTAATTAGAAGGAAAGTAACAGAGGTTCAAATAATTTAAAACTGAAAAATTGGTTTTTGCTCCTCGGGTCAATGACCCATAAACAGAAAAGCTGTACAAAATATTATCCATTCATGTTGCTGGCATGGAAATGATAAAGAAGCACTTCTAGATGTTCTGACTCGGAAAATTCTTGGCTAGATATAAAGAGGTAAAGAGCTACATAGGATAGGCAATGTATAACTTATGAGGCTAGAAAAACGGTGGTGCTGTTAGGTTATTAAGTATGAAATGTCCAATTTCCTTAAGTACTAAGTTTGACAGTCGATATCTCTAACATTTCACTTTGTCATTTCTTGTTTTATTTTAATTGTGAAGGTACATCCTCAATCTTTCAAATGCACATTTTGGCTTTCAAATTGTTTTTTGAGTAATTTTTGTGAAACCATGGATAAGTCAAAAATTTGTGTTATTTTCAAATATGAGTTCCGTCATGGAACCAATGCAGCACAGACAGCTCAAAATATCAACCAGGTGCTTGGGAAGGATGTGGCTAATGAATGCACAGTGCGTCAATGGTTTGAGAGGTTCTGTTCTGGTGATTTTAATCTTGAAAATGAGCTACATGGGTGACCTGAGATCAAGGTGGGTAATGATGAGCTGAAAGTTGTAGTGGAAGCAAATCCATCTCAACCTATGCAGGAATTAGCAACAAGGTTTGACATTAGTATTCCAACAATACTGGACCATTTGAAATAAATTGGTAAGATAAAGAAGCTGGATAGATGGGTACTGCAAGAATTAAACAAGAGTCAGAAGAGATATCATCTTGAAGCTTGCCTTTCTTTGCTGTCATAACATAAAGATGAACCATTTCTATACCATATTGTTAGGTGTGATGAAAAACTGATTCTTTTTAACAATTTCAAGCATTCAGCACAATGGTTGGATAAACATGAAGTGGTGAAACACAGTCCAAAATTGAACACTCATCAAAAAAAGCTAATGGTGTCTGCTTGGTGATCCAGTGCTGGTATTGTCCACCACAGCTTCATGAAATCTGGTCAATCTATTACAGCGGATGTCTACTGCAACCAGTTGGATGAAATGGGGATGAGGACGCTTGCGATTAAGCAGCCAAAATTGGTCAATAGAGACAGGCCAATCCTCTTGCAAGACAATGCTCAACCACGTCACACAAACAACACTGCTCAAGCTATAGAAGCTGGACTTGGAAACCCTCTGTCATCCACTATATTCACCAGACCTTGCACCAACTGACTACCACTTATTTATTCCAGGCTTTGGATCACTTCTTGCAAGGAAAAATATTCAATTCTCAACAAGCTGTGGAAAATACTTTTTGCAATTTCATCGCCACTTGCTCTCCAGGCTTCTTTGCTGCTGGCGTACAAAGGCTACCATCAAGATGGCAAAACTGTGTTGGCAGTTTGGGTGCATTCATTGATTAATTGTACTGCTTCTTGTTTGAGATATAATAAACTACATTTTTCATTCGAAATTAGACAATTCACATTTAATGACTTCATAAAACCGTTCAGGGAACAAGAGCCCATATTCCTTTTATTAATCACATTTCTATTTAACTCTTATAGTAAACACCTTTCTAATATAAAGGCTTTCATTTAGTCAGTAATACTGAGCCACAAACAATAGCATTTTTGTAAATGGCTGTGGGGACATGTTATAACCAAAGAACAATACAAACACTTTATGGGAAAACATCACATGCTGCCATCTTTCACCAGGAGCAAATGTGACATTTTTCATCAAAAGACGTGTATTTTGCACATTGCTCTGAAAACTGAGAGTGTTAAGAAAACATCAGTGTTATTTCATTCTTACACAGATCAAGTGATCCCACAACCTGTTCCCTACTCAGGAAGAATGTGTTTGTTCACACAACAGTCACGTATGTTTTCTCACAATGCTTTACTGACATCCGCAAACACACTCACTGTGGGATTCTAAAGAAAAGTCCCTCTCCTGCTGGAACTGAGCTATACTCTATATGTCTACAATGAATCCTGTCTTGACAATGCCAAGTCTGATTCTGATCCAACTTTCTGTCATCTTCTTTGGAAATCCTTCCAAAACCAGGGCCAGGAAACAATGATTATTTCTAAAGAGATTGAATTTACTAATAGCATCTTGACAGATTAAAAAAGCCAAGAATGTTTGCTTAGACCACATGAGATTTGAACTGAAAATATCACCAAATATATATGATCACTGATTTTAGAAAAAAACAGTGAAAACAACATTTTTCCCAACATAAGTGCATGTTAATCTTTATGACTTTTCTCTATCATCTAAGTCAGGAAACTGGAACTTCTTTCCTCAAAGATTTGCTCCCAGAGGAAAAAAATTGAAAATACAAGCCCTGCGCCTGCCCTCTAAAGTGTTATGCTTACACGTGTCATATTTTTTCCTTTAGAAAATGTAGGTACATTATACTCTTTGTAAACAATCTTTTCTTTGTGTTTTCTTTTTTTTTTTTTCCTCTCATTTTCCTACAAAAGGGATTAGCATGAGTCTTTGTCACTCCTAGGAATCAGCATTGGTATAAAAGTTTATAAGCTTAGCCAACTAATGAGATCAATGCCATGAATTCAGTTCTGGGAGAGAAAAGGAAGATTTAGGCTCGAGCTTTATAGTCTAAACCCTCTTGCCATATTTGCACATCTAAACCTGTGGTTTTTAAATTTATCAGCATATAAGAATCACTGGGATGTTCCTCAAAATTGCACTGAGTCAATCAAGGGTGGCCTGATGAATCTGCCCATCTAATCATTGCCCCATGTGGTACTAATGCAAGCAGTCTGGAACCTCAATTTGGGAAATTCTTCAAACTCATTGATCTGTCCAAAATTGCACATGTTGGGGACTCAAATGATCGAGTAAGTAAGAGCAAAGCCACGGCCCACTGAACAAAAAGTTTAAATAATGTTCATCACAGAATAGAAATAACATGCAGGGCAAATCAGGGGGAAAATAGCTCTTATTCAGAGAACAAAGTATGTATTTGTTCAGAGATGAATAATACACTCTTCTTATCCAGTTCTTTGCCTTAAAGATTTTCCTCACAAGAGGACACAGAAAGAGCTGTCAGTTTTGTTCAGAATTGTTGCAGTTGGTTTAAGCTTTACACATCAACAGTTCCAGGAACTGTTGGACTAGAGGTAAAAATAGAAAGCAATCACAGAAGCAATATATCATAAGAACTAAAGCAATGGTACTTTCAAACTATTTAAAACAATTTATTATCTTGGAGTAGGGGAAGAGTGGGTGGCAGGCAGAGAATCAGAGACTTGCTCTGCTGACTTTTATCTTAGCTGCAACAATCAAAGGAAATGTCTGGATATCCGGGTGTTCTTCAAAAATTCTAGTCTTAATGAATTGAGAAGAGTTGCATGCAGGCAGTTGATATGTACCTGTCTTTTACATCTGTTATTTTATCAATAAGGCTTCATTTTTTTCTTTTTTTTAGAATAAGAATTAGCAGTAGTTATGGTTTCCAGGAGCAGTAGCAGCTTATAGGCAGGAGTGTCAGAGTTGGGTTAAGAGGGAGTGAGGTAGGAGTCAGGGTACAGGAGTGGCTATAGTGAGTACAAGCAAAAAGAGAGAAGACAGATAAATGCTGTTTCTGCCTTAGGCTGAAGTTCTGAGACTTGTTGCTCCCTAGGTGATTGGAGGTGGGAGTTGCAGGGAGAAAGATGATAGAGTGGGTGAAACATGGCCTTCGATGGATATCTTGGGCCACATTCTCCCACACATGCCCTGAGACAAGTGTCTACACAGCAGGTAATCCCAGCAGGTGGAGAACTGGGGACCCGTTCCTCTGGGGAACTCTGATTAACTGTGTAGAACAAGCTTCAGCATTGTCCCAATTGAGGGGTGAGACAGTTGGATTATTTTTTTCACCAACTTTCATCAGTCTTCGTTGAGAGAGGGTCTTAAGTGTTACCTCCTAGGAATTTCTGGTCCGACACATGTGTGAACTCCAGTGGCTAGAGAAAATCCTCAGTAAAAAAGTCACAGGGGCTTACTAATTGGAGTGCTCAGAAATGGGGGAGCTGAGGGACTATGGGTGGTGTACTAATAGTAACTACAATAGTGCAAGACACAGGATGAATTGGAAGCGACTCAAAGATTCAAACATCCAGACAGGATAACTCAGTTTACATGTAGAGGAACAAAGAATTTCTTCAGTTGAAAATAGATATTCTTCCTAATTCAGGAATATACCTCAGCAGGCAATCTGCACTCATGGAAAAAATACTGTAGCAAGCTGTATGATTTAAATATAACATTATACCATATCATATAATTCATTAACAATTTCCATAGTAGAAAATAGAAGCAACATTATTTTGTTGTTTGCCTAACATAGCTCTTTCACTACCACCATCATTTTCAAAATTATGTTGATGATAGTAATAATCTTACTATTTTAATAACAAGTTTTAAAAAATACCTAAAAATGTCCTCTGAATAGTTTCTTGGTGGAAAGGCATTGATTCCATCCATTAGGAAGAAATCAATACCTAGTTATCAGTTTTAGATTTTATTTCCTCCATAGTTAGCTTTGTAATTGTAACCTGGGGAATAAATTCTTTTAGCTTATTTCTTCCTTCTTTCCTTCATTTCTCCCTTTCTTTCTTTCTTTCTTCTTTTCTTCCTTTCTTCCCTCCTCTTCCGTGCTTCCTCCCTCCCTTCCTTCTTTCCTTCGTTTATTTCACTTGTTTGTATTTGATTTTTAAATTTTTTTTATATTTGCTTTTAAGTTCAAGGATTTGGAGAGTTGAAAATCACTTCAGAGTTTCTCTGGGTTTCTGATTTCAATCTTGTTGAGAATGAGAATTATTCCAGCCTTCCAGCCCTTTCCAAAGGCTCCTTACTGATTGCATTCGAGCTGCCTGTTTGCAATAGATGTGCATGTAGTGCTAAGGAGAGGATGGAGGCTGCTTTACTGGTGACCACCCAGAGTTTTCTATAGACTCTAGGATGGGCTATTCCCTCGCTGCTGCAACCCTAAGCCTGTGTTACCAAACTACCTGCCAAGGCAGCTGTGGGGCTGAGACAGATAGAATGGGGAGATAAGTCCAAGGAGACGGCTTAAATAACCCTAAGTACACTTGAGAGTACCCCAGAGGATGCACTGTAGGGAAGAAATCAGATATTGAAACCCCTGAGTGGAAATTTCCCAAAGCACTCAATGGACTGCTAACTGCTTGGTTCAAATGGAAATTCCCAGAGATCCTGAGGAGCTTGGTAGAAAGCTGCATCAATTGGAAGGCTGGGTTTTAGAGGGATGGTTTACTGTGTCATAAAAGTCAGATCTTGGTAATCTTTATTATCTCCTGCAAATCCAGAAGGTTTACAAGCTCCTGTGATATGATTACTCCAAGTTCCTGCTGATACCCAGACATAAAGCAGTTTCAATTAACCAGAATTTGTAGAGATTTAGTTATTGTGCTTCATTTTTCTGGTTACAAAATCTTCATTTTGTTTCAATTCTTATTAAATTTTCTTTACCTCACTAAAAAGTTTAATGACCAGACACATTTTATTCGTTATTTGAGCCATTTCAGCATTTAAAACTGATCATTCTGACTATATTTTTCACTGTATACTATTTTTGATGCAATTAGAGAAGGCCGATAGAATGTTAGATTCTGAATATGCACTGATGTCAGCTTATTTTCTGATGTGTTTGTTCTTTCTTTAAAATTTCTGGGGGGGGCAAGGGCAACATATGTAACCTAAACATCTGTACCCCCATAATATGCTAAAATAAAAAAAAATTTATGGGATAATTAAGGGTCATAGGTAGTAAGGTTATGATGACTTGAGATATTGCTGTGGTAAATTTACCCTATGTTTATTTGCCCTTGCTTATGAATTTCTTTAGCTGTGATTTCAAGAGCTTTTCCATTTCACCTTGGTTCACCACTCTAGTTATATTGCAAAGCACCAAAGGCAGGGCGCCCACTTGAATTCAATACAGAGAATGTCTCCCGAATGTCTGGGTGCCAGACATCTGACTTCCATTCTTTTTCAGTTTTTCCATATTACACTTTTCACTCCCTTAAGAATCACTCAATATATGTGTTTGGTGGACACACGATTGGACTAGTAGGACCATCATTGTGATGTCAGTGGCTTGTCACTTTGTATTTCTTTCATTTGCAGTTCTCATGAAAATCTCCCCAAGTCCAAATATTGCCCACACTACCTTTCAACCCTCTGCTACTGGGATTATTCTTTTTTTCTTTCAAATACTGCAGCATTTTCGATACCTAGAGATAATGGTCAGTCCCAGGAGAATCTGTCCATTGTCCACAGCCAGGTCTGGTGACACATGCTTCAAAGGAAGGAGATGTTTCAATCCCTTTTATAGCTTCCACTGGTGCAGAAATGGGGAACTGTACTAATACCAAGTCACACTTTTTTAACTCTTTTAAGAAACAGAGGAAAAGACTTCCCCCCACTTCCGTATTCTTTAACACCAATGTTAAAACTATGAGCAAGCATAACGTCTGGACAAGTTCACCTAGGAAATTCACAGAGCATGGCAGGTTTCCCTACTTTGCTGCATTATGATACAATTTGTTTGAGAAGGGACATTCAGAGCCTTTTAGAAGCACTTTTTAGAGAAGGGCCAAAAAATAGTAATTTTGTCTCTGTTCTAGGGAAAAGAAGAATAACCACATGGGCCATGTTATAAAGCCTCCATGTCCAGAAAGCGTTTTTTCAAGAATTTCTACAACAGTAAATAAGTCATTTGCAACTTGAAACACATTTCCTTCTAGAAATTATGTATAAATAGCACTATTTTCAAGTAGGAATTCCTTCCCAGAATTTCATGAGAAATCATTTTCCAAATCCCAAATTCTAAGAAAAATCATTGGTAAATCGAAAAATAGGAAAAAATGTATAATTCTCCTGCAAAAATTAAACCTCAACAATAACCTAATGACTTATTGGTTCTCAGGAATCCACAGATGTCAAATGAAAAGCAAGAAAAGTAAAAGCTGACACATGAAATCAAAAGTTAAGGCCAACATTTCTGGGCACCAGGACAGGACTACATAGGAGAAAAATGATCATTCTGATCAGTCACTCTTGTTTGTAACTGTTGCCCTGTGGATTGTGTGCATAGCCTAAATACACAATATACTTTTTACAAATCCTATGAAAGGTTTCCCAATCATTGACAAGTCTGGGAAACAAAATAAGACCTTAATTTGGCAATTTTAGACACATGATTTGGTATAGTGACATTAACCTTGCTAGGATATCTAAATATTACATTATGTGAATACCACCAAATAAAGTTCACTACCATTTTTCAGTGTTTAAATATTCAATGTAGGCTATAGTTTTTAGTAAATATTTATGAACTTAGTATTTAATTTATTAATCCATATTTCTAGGTGGTCATAATCATGAGTTTTAAGAATATGAGGAATGTTGAACATATTTGAAAAATAATTTATAATTTTGGAAATTCCCAAGAATTCCAATTTCTTTTTCCTGAATCCCAAATATTAAAATGTGTCAGAACTTGAAAACACCAGTAGTTTGCTTTCCAGGCATAGCAAATGGACATTTACAGTATTCTCTGCCCAGCAGCTGTGCCTTCTCCTGGGCCCCGTGCCCTTCTCCCCTCTCCATCACATGGCTGTCGTGGAAGCTGCCACGCTCTTTCCTCCAGCCACACATGACTGGTCCAGATTTTATTGCTCATGAGTTCTTCCCTGAGCTTTTTCAGATGGAACTGGGAAAAATATTGTATTTTCTCCTGATGGCAGAAGCTATGAGATGTGAACAGTACAGAGAAACATAGAGGAGGGACATGGAGAAAGAGGAGGATGTTCAAGTACCAAGTTCCTGCTGTCTGTGAACCCACCAGCACCTCTCTCTTCCCTTGGGTTTGTTGCTCAACCTTCCCTCAGCTACTATCGTGATTTTCTCCTCCTTGCTTAAGTGGTTCAGGCTGGGTTTTGATTCATATAATATAATCAAATGAGGTAAACTAATTTAATAACAATATAGTTGAAATATTTGACCTTTGATAATAAAAATAGTAATAATTAACAATATCTAATAATAATAGTAAAAAGAATGAAGACTTAAAAATGGAAAAGCCACTGGGAGCTGTGACATAATAAGTAATCACCAGATATCAACATCTTAGAGTGAATTAAATTATCAGAACTGCAGGTTAGTAGGGCAAGCTACAAATTCCCAAAGCACCCTGTCTGTCTTTTTTTCTTACATTCTTTCTTTCCTTGTTTTCTTTCTTTCTTTCTTTTAATATGTTATCCTATTTCCCTGTTTAAGTATGCATCTCATTCATAGACTTTAAGCCATGGGAAGTCTGGGAGTTTCGTCTGTCCCTTTCAGCACCACATTCCCAGGATCTAGCACAGAGTTGGACATACAGCAGTCACTCCATAAGTATTTCCAGAATGAAAACTAGTGAACACATGAACAAACAAAGGCAGGAACACTGCGGGCATATGGATAGGGAAGGAATGGGAATTGGACTTAGGGCTTGACCCAGGTACCTTGATTGGAAAGAGGAAAAGAGAAGGTCCATGCTTTGAGTACACTGAGGAAAATCTCAGACAGTGGGAAAATATTGGCTGCCTGACACTAAAGGACAGTGGTTTTGGAAGGAGAGATGAGAGTGCTGCCCAGACAGATACCATCTCTTCACAGAGCTGCAGTAGCCCTGAAAAGGACAGCCCTGGGAGGAGGCAGGCCATCACGCTGTTCAGCAAGATCCACCAGTGCCAGCCTTAGGGGCTTGCGTAGCTCTTTCCTAAGCCCCAGTTCCCACCCACCCTATGCTGAATTGGACCAGTACAATAAACAGAATTATGAAGACTTTACAAAAAATTTACTTTGCATTCATTGGAAAACGGAAGCCACAAGAGGGCAGAATGAATGCTGAGGTTGGCATGTATTGCCTGTCCTGTTCCAGCTGCGTTTAGTAATGGGTTTGAGAGGGTAGATTAAAACGTTGAAGGGTTTCAGCTCAAATGATTTTTTTTTTTCACATGCCAAACATAAGTGACTATCTAGACTCAAGAGTCTAGAGAGTAGATAAGCAGCTCAGGCTGACTGGAGATGAAGGAATTTGGGTTTGTAAAGCTGAGAACTAGAGAGGTGCCAGGTCTTCAGAGCTTAGTGAATGCCACCCTAAGGAAAGTTTTTACTTTATCCTCTAGGCCAGTGGTTCCCAACCTTTTTGGAACCAGGGATCATTTTCATGGAAGACAATTTTTCCACAAACAGGGGCGGGGGAGCAGGGTTCAGGATATTCAAGTGCATTACGTTTACTGTGCACTTTATTTCCATTATTATTATGTTGTAATATATAATGAAATAATTATACAACTCAGCATAGGTTGGGGACCCCTGTTCTAAGCCATTACTGCTCAAAGCATGAGCCATAGGCAAGCAGCATTGTCACTACCTGTTCAAAATACAGATTCTGGGCTGAGTGCAGTGGCTCACACCTGTAATCTTAGCACTTTGGGAGGTGAGGCAGGAGGATTATTTGAGGTCAGGAGGTTGAGACCAGCCTGAACAAGAGCAAGATCCGTCTCTATGAAAAATAGAAAATTTAGCCAGGCATTGTGGCGTATGCCTGTAGTCCCAGCTTCACAGGAAACTGAGGCAGGAGCATCACTTAAGCCCAGGAGTTAGAGGTTGCAGTGAGCTATGGTGATGCCATCGGCACTCCAGCCTGGGTGACAGAGTGAGACCCTGCCTCAAAAAACAAAGCAACAAAAAAAAATAGAATATGTTTTTTCGAATCAGAATCTGAACTTTAACAAGATTTCCAGATTATTGAACTCACATTAATTAGATATGAGGCTTAGAGAAGAGGCAGGAAGAAGGTAAGGAGGTATCTGGGTTGTCTGCCAGGTCAGCTGATGTGGCAAATGATGATACAACTCTCTTTAAGATCAATAATACAGAAAGAAAAACAAGTGTAGAAAGGAAGAATTATCATTTTAGCTTTTGACATGTTGACACCTCAGGTGTGTCTGGGAAGCAGGTGGAAACACTGGTTGGAAAATCTCACAGCATCATTGTGAGAATTAAATAAGGCACTATAGCAAAAAGCCATGGTAAATCATAAAACACTACTAACACATAAATTGTGATTTTAAAGAACTTATAAGCTTTTTTGCTCTATGTTTCTCTTTTATGTTCTCATTTTGGCGAGAAAAAGAATGACTAACAGATATTGACTTTTTAAACACTAATTTGGAGTTCTAATGGTAGACATGAAGCTGGAAAACCAGTGATAAGAGCAGGAAGAAAGAAACCTAAAAGATGGGGGATCATTTTCAAATGGCTGTTTCAGTGGTGATTGAAACAAATAATGTGCACACAACCAGAAGGCACTGATAACGTGTAGTATACACCTACACTGTTCAGTAGGGTAGCAACTAGCCACATGTGCCTATGAAGCACTTGAAATGTCACTAGTCAAATTGAAATGTGATGTAAGTGAAAAATACACACAGGAGTCCAAAGATTTAGTTTTTTAAAAAACAATGTAAAGTATCTCATTAATTTTTATATTGATTACATATTTGATAATATTTTGGGTATTTGGGATTAATTAGAATATATTATTAACATGGATTTCATCTGTTGCTTTCCATGTATGTGGCTTGCATTTGTGCCTCACATGACATTTCTTTATGACAGTGCTAGATAGAGCATGCCTATGAAACTAGCTGTTATTGAGCCCCCAGGATTCTTGCATCTCACTGTACACATGCGTTCCCCTACATCATATGGACTGACCCCTCAGAGGTTTCCCATTTTGTCTCGATTTCCTTCTTTGCTTATTGCGTACCACCAGAAAGTAAAGTACAGGTAACAGAAGGAGAAGATCTACGACTTGCCAAGTTCTCTTGGAAAGATCTTCTGCCCTCTTCTAACACAGCCTGTCCCTTGATTTGTCCATCACCAAAAATGACCTCTTGAAATTGGGTTCATTGATTAGAGTTGGGAGGAACCCTCAATATAATCTAACCCCACATTCTCCTTTTATGGATGAACAATCTGGACACCTAGAAATGCTAGGAAGTACACCTCAATTATATTTTTTTGAACTACTCAGCACTTTCTCTCCAGATAGACCTAGTTGACCTGAGGCAGAGTTTTATCTTAAACGACGAATGTTTGCAGAGATACGTGGGAGGAGATACCATGCTGATTTAAACACTGCTTTGGAGATACTGGGAGAGGAGTTGAAAGGATTCATTTTATGAAACCTTCATTTCACAAAATGAGTAGGAGGGCAGGTCATCTGGAGAGTTAGCTTGGAAGGGAAAAAACCAGTAATCTGCAGAATGTGGGAGAAATTTACCAAAAAAAAAAAAAATTGGAAAAATGGACAGAAAGTCAACAAGAGATGGATAAAAGTTTTGCCAAGCAGCAGTGGAGGCTTTGTCTCTGTGCATCAGTGAGTAGGTGTTTAAATAGAAAATGTTATCAAAAGAAACACGTATTACAGGAACCGCTCTGTCCTGTGCTCTTTCCTTTTGAAATAGTTGAGTACTGAGGATGCTCATAATGGCTAGTAGCACTTAATTTGCCTATGGACTAGGAAAATATTTGACACTTCTGTGACCTACCAATTGTTCGATATCATAATCAGGCTGTGTTTCCTCGGGCTAGAAAGGATTTTCAAAATACAACGTGTATCAGTTTCCTAAGGCTACTGAAACAAAGTACCACAATCTGGATGGCTTAAACCAACAGAGGCTTATTGTCTCACAGTTCTGGAGACTAGAGTTCCAAAATCAGTGTGCCAGTAGGGCTGTGTGAAATCTGTAGGGGAAGAAGCTTCCTTGCCTTCTCTATGCCCTGGTGGTTTGCTAGAAATCCTTGCCATTCCTTGGCTCACAGCTACAACACTTCAATCTCACCTCTATCATCACATGATGACCACCTCTCATGTTTCTCTGTCTCTGTGTCTTAATTTTCTTTTCTTATGGGGACATGATTATATTGGAGTTCACCCTACTGCAGTAGGACCTTGTCTTAACTCATTAAAATTGCAACAA